>JALLAS010000494.1:0-12800 GCA_036939415.1 Detonula confervacea | reverse complement strand
CACACCCTTGAATGCATCCACGTGTCTCTATCTCATCTCTATATGTTGTCTTCATATTACTTCACCACCAGCCGCATCCCACCTGTGCTCTCAGAATGCAAGTCCACATTATATGGTACCCCATTGGTTGTCTCTCAATTCTCCACCAACGATAATCAGCGTCAAAGCCATACTGAGACCAGCCACTGATGACATTATCTTATGTAATATTGAAAGAATGGCCCAACAGGAGGGCGCCCATGATACAGAAGAAAGAGGCTGGTGCCGACCACTCTATCCTTTTGAAGACAATATGAGGCCTTGAAAATACATGGTCTCTACCAGCAAATAATCCAGTCTGAATATTTTGGGACAGAAGATACCATTCTTGACATTGAAGGAATCGAATTTGCTTCTAATTATTACTCTGTATTGCACAATAATACTCAACAGGAAAGAACAAGCACTATATATCCTTTTGGCTATAGAAAATGCCAAATTGTTACAAGGTTAGATTGTAATTGTATCAACAAGAATCAACTCGATGCAAGGCTCAGGACCAAGACTTTGTCAGTGTCAGATAGTAATGGTGATGAAAGAGAAGATGAGGATGATACTGAAAATGCAAAAGAGAGAGTTGAGCCTGAATAAGGTGGCAGGTGATAAATATGCTGTGTATGTAACTCTATATTGATAGAAGAGCAAAGGAGATGATCAAGATTGGAAATTTAGAATTAATTTAAGAAGATCAATTAATATTACCAATATTTGTTTCTGACATTATCATCTCACAGTTATGATCATTTTGAAGTAAAATAATTCCTCAGCAAGAACACGTTTAGAACAATTTAGTAGTAATGCAACTTCCCCAAGTATCACACAACCACAGCCTTTAATTTGGTACTGATATGAGTGCATCCCCATGCCATGCCCTCATAATCCATACACCAACCACCATCCAACCCTTTCCAACTAATGTACTCCATAAAGCTGTGTTTGCCATGATCACTTGTATTTGTGAATTGTATATTGATGCTTCCAAATACGGCTCTTGTTACACCCATTCTTGCCTAAGTATAAATAAGACTGTATTAGTTGGCTCCTGTTCTGTAAACAGAACCCTCTTGTGGAGCCTGCTTAGCAAACACGCCTGTGAGATGATGACGGGCATATTTTTGAGTTTGTACGGTTGAATGTGGGTTTTCGAAAATATAAGTGAGCTCTGCAAAGTAGTCCTCTGAAGCTGACTCCCTGAATCACGAATGCTAGGTTAGCTTCAGAGGGCTGCTTTGAAGAGCCTGAGTCCAAAATAGAACCACTTTCATGCATTTCCAAGTAGTACTCATGAACAAAAATGAGCTTCTTTTTATTCTTTTACGGAGCAAACACAATATGTAATATTCGGACCATCTGATATCTCACTGATAGTTGGAGTTAGATCCAAATTGATAATATCAAGACTGGGCAGTTGACCTTGTTTAGACTTCTTAGCATATTACTAAAATATGTTCTACTCCTTTCCGCAACATTAAGCTTCAAAGTGATCACTACTCTTGCTGATAGATCGCCGTCGTGTTCTCTAAGCAGGCTCCACAAGCAGGCTTCATTTACAGATTAGAAGCCCCCTTATCATAGTGGCCCATACAGTTCAGCTCGTCTCATCATATCCAGCAGATAGAAATCCAAAATTCAGGCTATTCTCTCAAATGTTAAACGATTAGTGTGACTGTGGAGTTTAATGTGTGTAGGTAAAATATGTTTACCGTAAATTAAAAAAGTCTATTCAAGCATGTTGTCTGGTTCTCTCCTTGAATAATTTGGTTGATTTTATTGGTTGATTTCATTGGTTGAGCTGGTCAACAAAGTTTTGTCCCGCATCTGAATGGTAACATCCTGTTAGCTGTAAAACAGCACCATGTCTAGGCTTAAGCAAGACTATTATTGCCCACACATGTCATCTGCCAGATATTCAGTGGAGGGAAACAAAGATGGTGTGACAACTATTGTAGCACAAAAAGACTTTGAGAGTTGGAGTTGCGGTCTAAGTGCTATTGGGGTATCAGCGATACTTTGTTGCCTCAAAGTGAGACATGACCTATCCCTTTCTTCCAATAAACAAATTTCATTCTTTTGTGACTATTGAAATCCAATAGCATGTATGAAAATGGTGTGACAACATGTCATGTCAAGGTTGTTGAGATGATTCCTTTGAAATTCTGCTGTGAAAACTTGTTTATCTTATGATATGATTGCTGTTAAATCAAAGGCAGGCCAATTAATCTGTTCCTTTTCCACTAGCACTTATTGATATTTTCTTTGTCATTAGTTTATGAGATTGGAGGTACATGGTAATGTTTCTGCCATGCTACCTTTCCATCACAAAGTGAGCTTTCGCTAAAATAGACTGTTGGAGTCCTTTGCACATGTTACTCCCTTCATGAAGGTTGAAAGCCACCATTGTACAGTAGGGGTCACATCGTAATGCGAAGGTATCAGATGCCCGATTGACCTTGATTGGCCATGGGATTTCTGCCCCCTTATGCCAACAAAGCTCAATAACTGGATCTTGCCATAATACTCACATGTAAAATGCATGAACCAAATCCATTAGATTGCATTACTAGCATCCATAAACCATTCCATACATGTAATATGATATGGTTGTCCCAACTATAAGATCATAGCAGGTTCACTCGGGCATCACTCACAATTTTGGCTGTCGTTGCTAACCAAAGTTGATTTTTTTGTGTCTATCAACTCAATGATGCTATCAAGCGCAGCACAGCTATAATGATCATATCTTGTCAAGTATGAGTGCTATAAACAAGTTGAACGTACGTGTAATGGTCTACTCATCATGATCCAGTTACCTGGTATATTGATTGTTGCAAATACTTAATGGGGGTGATTTGGTTTTTAGTTTTTGTTAGTGGTAGTGTAGGGGGCGGACACCCCATGGCCATTGTTGATTGGTGCATCTGGCACCTTCAATCGATGATGGATGACGACCTGTGCTAGCTATTGCGTAGGATTCTCAACCTTCATGCACGATGATGATATATTTTTATTTTCTTGTATCATTTTGTTTTAGATCTAAATTGACTATTTTAGTAAGTGTGTCCATGATGTTACAGAGCTTGTTGTTCAGCATCAGCATGCTATTCAGTATCAGTTAGTTATCAAGTCAGCAAGCCATCCCACAAACCAGCCAGCCAGCAAGCCATCTGTTCCATAAGCCAACCAGCCAGCCAGCCAGTGTTCGGCCAGCAAGCAAACCAGCCATTATCAAGTCATTCGTTTGGCCAGCCAGCTATCACAGCGAGCCAGCCAACAGACCGGTCAATATGCTTCCAAGAAACCATCCAGCCAGCAAACTCTATTTTCAAAGTTTATGGATGGTATTGACATTTCTGATATCAACTGGAATGGAAATTTAACCGAGTTTCTGTTTTCCTTCCCAATGTCAAAACTTGCTGTTCAGTTCGCCATTCAGATACCAGCCAGCATGTCAGGCCAAAAACCAGCCATCTCTTACACCAGCCAGTGAGCAAACCAGCCGTTCTGTCAGCCAGATGTTCAACCAGCAAGCAAACCAGCCATTATAAAGCTATTCGACCATTTGTCACTGAACCAAGAGACCAATGGCAATATTATGATGCATAATGTGTAATGGTGCAGTGATGCCGCCCGGTACATAGCATCTTAATCCAGAGTCTAAAATAACCATGCATTAACTCAAGAACAGCAAAATAGGCCTTGCCAAAAGATTGGCTAATATCATTCTAAAGCTAAAACTGCCAATGTCACCTGCATATATTACATACCATCAGAGCGTACATGAGATGACTTTCATTGCCACCAATTCGTCTATATCTATGCAGCATTCCGTCCATCTCTCCACAACACGAAACGATAGTCTTTCCCCCCTCCACCAGAGCAGGCAAACTTACCATCATTCTTATCCATGGCAATTATCGGGATATTTCTCGGGATGAAACTGTTCTCTCTCATTCGCTCTTGAAACAAATCCAAACCTACCCTAAAATCAGGAAGGACTCCAATGATGCTACCTCCGGGTTTCAAAAGGTTGAACAACGTTTGACTGAGCGCTAATGCACATTCTTCATTGTAGATGCAATCAGCGAATACGATTGTGTCAGCTTTTGCAGCGTCTTTTCCAATGTCGTTTGCATATTCGTTCCAATCAATGTGCTTCACATGTATGGTATCACCAAGCCCATTATCAGATATATTCGCCTTTAAAGAATTCACAATTTCATCAACTCCATCAGAACTAACCAATTCCATTTGATGACCAAGTGACTTGCTAATCTTGCCAAGCGTCATCGATGGAAGACCTGCCGCCNTGCTAATCTTGCCAAGCGTCATTGATGGAAGACCTGCCGCCCCAGCCCCTAGCTCCAGCACCATTTTATTGCAAAACAGTGACCTAAAATCAATATTGCCGACCGTTTTGCAATCCGAATCAACGCCACCAATACCAGAGGACACGGATTCTGCAGCTGATGCCCAAAGGCAAATCTGCCTTGACAGCATTAGCCCACCTCGCCACGGATAGGTACCCGTACCGCCATGCTCCTCGCTCCTACGAACGGTCAATTCAATACCCAATGGCGGGAGACGAAGTGCCTGTTTCTCCATGCGCTTTTCAGCAGCAACATCATCGCTTTCGATAGGACATTTGCGTACGAGTTCGGCGGACTCTGCCGCGTTGGCTGGACGGGATTGTATTCGGAATGATACATGCATTGCGTTGCATTTTTGGTTTGCTTCAGAGTCAGAGGAGTCATGATCGCTATGACTATCTGCGTCTGCTAGAATCACCCCCTCTCGATCCATGCAAACCAGCGTTCCATCCAATGATTTCACAGCCCTGTCACGGACATTTTCAATATGCAACTCGGCAGCCGCCGCACACAACATCGTGGCGCCATCCTCTTCGCCTTTAAGCGAAGCATTTTCAACGGATAGGAATGCAAATCGATCGACCCAGCAGGCATGATCCTCTATGAAATCTCTCAGACTGTCCCGTGCATTTGCAAGGCGTGGGACGGAGGGCGGAATCCCCGTTATTACCAGCCTGTTTTGCATGAGACCCGGAAGCCCAAATAAACAATGATGATGATGGGCTGTCGTTGGACGGACGTAGGTGTTTATGATNCCAACTCAGATTTTCCTCTCTTCCATCCTGCTCCCGATTGCTCCCGATCCTGTCCCTCGCTCAGCAACCTATCCGACGCCCCCGCCCTCGAGCATCAAATGAGAGCTAACACAAGCAATCCGCGGGACAGGGTCGGGAGCAATCGGGAGCAGGATGGAAGAGAGGAAAATCTGAGTTGGGGTTGGGGTAGATTGGAGAGATGATGTGGAGAGGAGGAGAGATTATTTATGATTTCGAGCAATTTGAGATCTTTGAGATCGAGGATCGAGGAGGAGATGGTGGGATTTGTAGATATTTTGCAATAAATAGTGAGGGCTTTGTACGTAGGAACAATACCATGTAGGAGTATATTTCTACTTTCGCCGGTTGATCGCCGATCGTACACCGTATTTTTCTTTGACGACAAGCCCTTCCCGAAGAGAGTCGTCGTCTTCGGCTCGATAAATATCCCTTCGCCGTAAACTTAGGCGATATAAAGCAAATAAACAAAGAAATATTCAAGCAAATATCAACACAAGGAAGTGGATCCGAGGTATTGTTGCCGTAGCTGAACATTCTCCGTTGGTTCCATCCATCACGGTAGATCACGGTTGCTCCATTACATTCTCCACATTGCTGTTGCCAAATCCGCCTCTGGACTTGATATTCTGATAGCAAGAGCCCTACCTCTATTCAGTTGTTACTTCCCTCGGTTGCTCCGCGCTCTCCTCGTCATCGTCTTTTTGCTTCCTGCCGCCTTTTCTTTGCCATTTTCCTGCCACCTCGTGTCGATATCGAAAGCGAGATAAAAATCGCCGGCGGCGCTGCTAGCTCGCTTGGTTGCGTGAATTGCTCCCCTTCCAGTCTTTGAGCTCTTCGAGTTGTAGAAGTTCAGTAGTACACTTTACGATAGCGCGAGGACAGATAGAGCAAGGAGAGAGGCACAGGGCTGAAGGATATTATTCGCGTGAATACAAAATAAGACATCCTCCCCTTCATTATTTATTCATTAGTCTACGATTCCGAAGATGGGGTATGGCGTAGGCGATTATCCTCTGTGGCAATATCTCATCCAGCCCTTGATGTGAGTAGAGTGTCGATCATTGTATTTCCAGATTGCCATAATATGAATTCTGTTGCCCATAATATCCCATGATAAAAGTATGCCACACTAGATATCACATCATGACTCTTACCCAAATAATATGTTCCTTCACTTCATTCTCCCAGCGCTGGAATTGTAGGATATGTCACCAACTATCTAGCCCTCGAAATGACATTCCTACCCATTGAATTCTTCGGACCGGAACTATTCAGAATAAAGAATCAACCATGGGGTCTCTTCGGCTGGCAGGGCATCATCCCCACGAAAGCCGAAAAAATGGCATCGGTGTGCTTCGACCTAATGACGACGAAGTTGCTCAATATTAAAGAAATATTCGATAGGTTGGACCCTGCTAAATTTTCGGAGGTGATGGAGGATGCATTGTTGTTAATGTTGGATTCTATTGTGAATGAAGTTGCCATGAAATACATGCCCAATGTGTGGTCCAATTTGCCCAAGGAGGTCAAGGATGAAGTGGTCGTTGTTATGAACATCGAAAGCGATCAATTCATGATGACCTTCATGGAAGAAGTCAAAGCGCACATCGACGACATTCTCGACATCAAAGAAATGACCGTGTCAGCATGCGTGAACAATAAGAAGCTGGTGAATAAGATATTTCAGGAGTGCGGGGACAAGGAATTTATTTTCATCCGAAGGAGCGGGTTTTACTTCGGTTTCCTCTTCGGGCTGATACAGATGGGAGTCTTCTTCGTCTATGATGCCTCTTGGGTGTTGCCGGTTTTCGGCTTCTTGGTTGGATGGGCGACCAACTGGGTGGCGCTCAAGGTTATCTTTCGACCATTGAATCCCCACAAATTTGGCCCCTTCACGATACACGGGCTATTTCTGAATAGGCAGGCGGAAGTGTCGGAAACGTTTGCACGTGTCAATTGCGTGGAAATTCTTCACACAAAAGCGATTTGGGAGACAATATTGACGGGTCCGCTATCGCCAAATTTCTTTGCCATGCTACGGGCGCATTCGATTGTATTTACTGAAAAGTTGGTGGGTGGTATGAAGCCATTTGCAGTAACAGCCATGGGGGGTCAACAATTTTCCGAAATGAAGGAAGAGATTGCGAGGCAGATTGCTGACAATCTACCCACGATTATGCCACATTCATATCAATATACTACAGAAGCATTGGATATGGAAACAACCATCAGAGAAAAGATGTCAGAATTACCATACCCGGAGTTTGAAGGGTGAGAGAAGTTACAATGTTCAGTTTACCGTGCTTCTTCAACTGTGTTTCCTAATATTTCCCTGCTTTATTCTCCATAGAGTGCTTCACCCAGCCTTTGAGGAGGATGAAATTTTATTGATAGCGGTTGGCGGTGTTTTAGGTCTCATTGCAGGAGCTTTGCAAGTACTCATTTTCTACGTTTAAGATGGTCAGAAGTAATCGTAGATGTATGAAGCTGTATCAATAAAGAAGCATGTTGCAATGGATCCATACCTACCCTTTGTGCTTTGACACTGATGCAGATGTATTCACGAAGTCTCCAATGGCATACAATATATTTGGTTGATGATATGATTGTTGCTTATGGAGGAAATCAAATTTGTCTGGGACATTGTCCTCTGGAAACACTGCTGAAATATCTACACTGAAAGGCGCCACTCCAAAATGGTTAAGGAGCTGACACGGAGTGCTAGTCCTAACTTGAAATAGCAGGAGCTCTTCAAGTATTAATTTTTTATTAAAGGATAAGTACATTCAGATCACCATTTATCACTTAATAAAGAGAACGGACACCATCAACATCGTACTGTTCTCCTGGGAATTGGATCACATTTCCATCATCATCGATGTAATCACTCTTCTTTTGCAGGATGAATCGTTGGAAGAACTTCGTCAAAATCTTATCTGTGGTGAGGAATTCAACGATGCCACCGTTGGTCTTAATGCCCAACATTTTAGGTACGAGATCGGCAGCAACTTCCTCAGGTTGTGCGGCAAGGATTCCGAATGGGAATTTGCGAAGTTCTGCCATTGTTTGTTTCATTTATCCATCAAATAGAATACAATGTTGAAATGAGTGTTGAATAAAGCAGAGATAATAAATAGAATTGCTCATCAACTGATACTTCTTTTTTGATTTTCGACTAACTCACCAGGTGTAGAATCGTCAAGCAAAAGTTTGGTGAAAACCATTCCCGGTGAAGCACTGTGAACTTGAATGGTTCCCTTCGTCTGCACCTTCTCATATCCCTGCACACCCTCATCAAGTTCCTTAACAAGACTGTCTGTCAATTGTGGAAGACCACGCTTGGTGGCTCCATAGGTGGCATATCCTGGGGTTCCACCTCCCTTTACTCCACTTCCAACAGTGTTGAAGATGTGGCCAGTGAATCCAGCCTGGTCAGCCATGATGTCCATAGCCACCTTGGTGCAGTAAAATATTCCCAAAAGATTCACCTTCACGACAGTCTCGACCTGTACCATGGTCAATTCCCTCAATGCCCTTCTTCCTCCATTGATACCGGCATTGTTGACCCAATATCCGATATTGCCGAGTTTAGCCGAGGCAAACGTTCCCAACGCTTCGCAACTTTTGGGGTCGCTCACATCGCACTTCGTGTGGAAAACATTGCCGTTGGGATGACGGGCAGTCAATGCCTTGGCGGCGGCGGTGCAGTCCTTCACGTCGCAGATGACGACGTCGTAGCCACGGTCCATGAATTCTCCGGCGTAGGCGAATCCGACTCCGCCGGCAGAGCCGGTGATGACCACGCCTCCGTCGGGCATTGCGTTTAGGGAAGAGGATGGGCGGGCGGCGGTTGCCGCGGAGGGTGGCGCGAAGGCATTGGAAAGGGAGGGCGCTAGGGCCAGGAGGACGAGGGCGAAGGACTTCATGGTGAAAGAGCAAAAGAAAAATGAGGCCTCATGTTGTGCATGCGCGCTGAACGCAAGAAGTATCTAGTGACAGCTATCGTACTGACGCTACACATGGCAGAGCTCGAGCAAGCTAGAACACCTCACCGCGGGCGCGGCGCGAACAACTTGAACGCGAAAGATACAGCTTGGAAGATCCACGTGGAGGCGACAGGCGGATGAAGTTTCAGACTTCACACTAAAATATTATTTTCGATCCAACATCGCACCGCAGCGCATGCCACGAGCTGCCACGAGCGAGCGATGCATGCACAACAATCATCTACTCCTACAGACATCAATCATCAATCCAAGAAACGAAACTGAGCTAAATCCAAATTCATTCAAGACGCGAACTCATTCAGCGCTCTCTCGACTCTCCATATCTCGACCAATGATGATTTCCTCGCGATGGACGTTTTCACTACTCTCTCTGGCAATAATCTGCGCCACTGGTGAGGCGTTCTCGAATTTGGTCAACAACAGCAGGCCAAGCACGAAGTTGGAAGTAGAGCCTGCCATAATCGCTGGTGCCGTTGCCACTGCTGGCGCTACCGCGTGGTGGTTGAGCGGCGCAGGCGATCGAGAGAAAAAATCGCAATACGCAGAGTGGGAAGCTAAAGAAAGAGAGAACCAAGAAGAACGAGCAAGACTTGCATTTATCGAACCGAAGGAACTATGGAAGGAGGACGAACTGAAGTCCTATGATGGTTCAGATGAAACTGGACCGTTACTGATGGCAGTGAAAGGAGATGTTTTCAACGTTTGGAAAGGAAGAAATTTTTACGGTCCTGGGTCAGAGTACCAAATAATGGCAGGGCGCGATGCAACAAGATTTCTGGCGAAAAATAGGCTGAAAGAGGAGAGTGATAGTGAACTAGAGGCGTCACTTAATATTGCAGAGCGAGCAAATTTAGAGGCATGGTATTGGACGATCAAGAACAAATATCAAAATTTAGGAAGACTTGAGGGCTATGACCCTAAATCGACAGATATGTAAAACCTACATCCATAACTGTGTAATATTTCATTGTCTTATTGCTTGCACTGCTAGCTGTGAGTTCTGCGTGCTGACCTTTCAGCACATGCATTGTCATATTAGCAGAATCCAAGTCAGTTGTTCCATTGCCATAAGACCAAGTTGCAGAATTACCTTTCCAGCCGATGTACGGGGTGATTGCTTCTCTTTGAAGACACTATGTATCGCACCAATGCGTCAACACAATAATTCCGGTGACACACTAATTGCACTGTTGTCAGAACTGAGTATTGACTTGTCAGCACATGTATTGTCGTGTTGTTTCAATACATAATACAAGATATGTGAGATAACGACCTCTGGGCGTGATTGGACAACTGCCAGTCTTCGTACAGATGAATAGCAAACAGTAAACCAAGAACATTGTGAGCTATCGTATTCTACGACTATTTCCGCACATCTCCTACTGTGCGTGTATGAAAACCGCACAAACCTGTGGTAGCTGTGCGTGTTACATCATCTAAGATCACAACCAAAGTTAGTTTTTTCCATTGCCATGGAACCCAAGTTGCTGTAGAATGTGCTACCTTTCTAGCCAATCGTGGTGCTTGTTTCTATTCTCTGCTTCACAATGTATCACTGCATCAGCAAAATAATCTGTTTATCTTGGACGTTGCAAAGCATGGCAATTGTCGACATAAAACAAGTAATCTATTCCCAAACTATCTTGCAACGGCATCACCCTCGAAGTAAATTCCGACTGCAACAATTACGTATGTAAAGACTAAGAGAGACCCCTCCAGCCAGTTGCTGCGCTGATTCGACAGACACAGTGACACAATGATAACAGATAGCAAATAAAGGTATACTTCAAAGGATGGGAACTTCATTGACATTTCCCTGCCAGTAAACCAGCCAACGATTACGACCATAGGCAACACTAACAGAGCGATTTGAACTGCAGAGCCCAGGGCGACTGATGATGAAGAAACAATGTCAGAATGCAGTAAAAAGAGTGGAAGACAAGAAACGGAAAACTTAAAATGCAATAGGCATCAACATTCGTACCTCCAAGCGCCAAATCCATCTTGTCCTTCATTGCCACAGATACAGCTGATATATGTTCCACAGCATTCCCCACAACCGGCAAAATTATGAGACCCACAAAGGACCTACCCAAGTTGAATTCATCGCAAAATCCATCAATACTTCCAACCAGCCATTCGGACAAAATCGTGACAATTCCAGTGATCACAACCAGCCCAGCCAACGCCCATTTGAACGGAATTAATGCCACCACATCATCATCTCCTTCAAATAAGTGAACATGTGTCTTCAATTGAAAGAACAACATTTGGCCATACATACAAACGAGAAGGATGGCACCAATTCTTGACATCTTCAGTTCAATATCACCATCCTCCCCACTCTCGCCGAAAAAGGTTGGCAGAAAGAGCGCCAAACCACAGAATGCCAGGAGTGCAATACTCGCAACTGCTCCTTCTGCAATGAATGTTTGTTCTGTGTACTTTATCCCTCCGCAGAAGAAGCACATCCCCAATACTAGTAGCAAATTGCTAAACACCGACCCAATCAAACTGGCCTGGACTACACGGAAATCATTTGCCAAAAGAGCCTGGATTGCAACCACCAGTTCTACTGCATTTCCAAAGGTGGCATTGATCAATCCACCAATCACATCATTTGTATGAGCCGCCAGTTCCTCTGTGAAAACCCCCAGCATGGACGCGAGCGGTACCATAGCCAAAAAGTTGAGAATGAATACTGATCCATCTGACCACTTTCCAAAATGAGACCAGCAAGCTAAAGGAAGGAAGACTAATAGAGCATTGATCTTATTCTCCATGAACAATTCCTTGAGCGCTTCCATTGGGTTGTCCTCTGTCTCAGGACCAGTCATGACAGATAACCTTTTGATGCTTGTACGGTCGTGGCTAGCAAAGCTCCTCCTGTCTTCACCATGGGGCGAATCCAGTAGCGATGTTTCCTCATCAATCTTTCCATCGGGAGAGGATTCAATAGTACCACCAGCATCGTATCCCGACCAACCCCTACGGTTAGTAATCGTTTTCTTGCTTCTCTGACGTATCTCACGGTAGGCTGATGATTTCGACACGCCACCGAATGCGGTCTTTCGACTACGGCGGCCACGGGGTTCATCCATTGAATACCTGGGTGTGTAGTATTCCTCGTCTGCGTCGTGTTGGATGCTCCCGCGGCGGTGTTGATTGGGCGGGGCGGGGGGAGCCGAGAGAAGCGAGCGAGCGGAGGCGTCTTTCGAGCCGATGTTACGGCCGCCGTTGCCAGACTCGTGGACAAATGCCTCCACTCCTTCGAAATGTACTATGGTTGCTGCCATGATTGATTTGTGGTTTTGTGGGTCACAAGCTAGCTATCGATGTTGTATCTTCTTGCTTGTATTTGTATCGTATCGTTCACTCGTTACTGACTTCGGCTCAGAAGTGGAGTTGTTGAAGACCAAGACATCACAGGAATAGCAAGCATGTCATGGGTGCATCAGACAACATGGCTACGATACGATATCGTAATACCTAGCATTCGTGTAAACATCAGTGAAGCAGTCCCGTTCAATTTCAAAACGAGTCCCACGTTCGCCTACGTTGAAATAGATATCCTCCTACGTACATACTAAAATGAGAAATGGCGCCAACTG
>JALLAS010000493.1:0-12820 GCA_036939415.1 Detonula confervacea | reverse complement strand
GTGTGTGTGTGTGTGTGTGTGTGTGTGTGTGCTCCAGAAAGGATGATAACAGACACATAAACAGGAGTGTACCTCTTTGGTCCCTCCCTTATCTGCATCCTTATCCTTGTACAAGGAGAACATGACAGAGATGATGATGCAAATTGCAAGGTAAGAAGTAAGCCTCACTCAATAGTAACCTCATCACACACACCTTTTTACTTGAGAGTTTCTTCTTCTGGGACTAAAATAGGGAAGCTAAACAGATCACAAATCCTTAGCCATAGCAACAAAACTGCAAGATAAGAATCCAGCATCATTACCCTTGCCACATGCACTGTATTGTTTGCAGACTTCTTCTTATGCAATGATAGAAGGAAGCAAACATATCATTAGCTCCGGGTTCATAAAATGTATTGAGAAAGAGTGGTGTAATACTGATGTACCTTATTCTCTGTTGTATTTGCCTGATGATACGAGTGTAAAACCATCTTTTGGACCGCCTTTTTTTTTGCGATTTACCCGCAACAGACCCTACTAAGGAATCAATTATTTCTCAATAAACTAACCAAATTAGACTGATCTGAGTTCAGAGGCTTCAACGGGACATCCTAAACTAACATTTCCCCGGTCGCCATGTTTGCGGGGTCGTTTTTCGCTACACCGTGTGGCTTCAACCATTGGGGTTCGAAACGTTTGAATTTTGAATTTTTTAGCCTGTGCCACTTTTCGGACCACCACTAACAAATCACCTGATTTTGCTAGTAAAAACATTTACCCACAACGGATTTTGACGGCTGATGACTGAAGCCGCAATTCTCATCGTCTCTCACTCTCAGCTCAATTTCAATCTCCTCCCCCCGCCGACCTGCCGCATTTTGAATTCAACCATGGACATTGCTGATCCTTCCACCGCTACTTTCACCGTTGAGCGGGGCACCTTCAGCAACTGGTGGGAGATGAACGGAGCGCCGATCTATGTATATTCAGGCACTGAACTTCTCAGCATCATCGATGCTCAAGGCATCAAAATCCCAGCATCCGCTCGCCGATCGACTGAACGTGTCCAGGCGGCTCTCCACTATTCGCTGAACAAGAATCGCCTCCCTCCCACTCCAAAACCGAAATACATCACAATCACTAATCGCCCGAACGTCCTAAGCGGCCTACCTCTGCCAGAATTGGATGGCGACAGCGAGGATGATGACGCGGCTGTTGAAATTTCATCGAGCTCGGGGGGATCGTGAATTGCTTGGCACAGCAGTATTGACCCGTCAATTCTTCCGCGGAGACTACATTACAAGCAGCAGCCTCTCCAGTCATGCGCTCCTGGTTCGCTTTGGCTCTGTTGTTCGCAGTTTGAGCCAAAGCCATGATATCGCTTGCAGTTCCTCCAGAAAAATTGAGACTGCTCACCGACTCAACGAAGGCTGCCTGGACGGATGGACCTCCAGTGTACATTCCGGAGCCTGTGGTCAGAAGATCGCGTTGCATGGGAGGAACGGGAATGGCGTATGTCATCCTAATCCCTCGGTGGCAAAGAATTTTGCTCATCGGATCTCGAACGCTGTCTGGAGCCGTCGAGATGATTTGCTGATCGTTAAGGGTTGCCCTGTTGAAAGGTGCCCACCCCCTTCATGCAAGAGCATCTTTGGTGAATGTTATGTTATTGAACGAGTTGTTGATTCCTTCTTGCAATACAATGACAATCTCCTCGGGCTTGAGTTTGCAAGGTAAGCCAGCCACTCTCTTTTTGACAAAAAATTACGCTTCGCATCTGACAGTTTTGTTTTGAATGCGCCATTCTGTCGTTTATCATCGTGGGTCTGCAAAATATCTGTCGCATATGGGCATCCAAGCATGCACATCCAGCAAGTTGATTCGGTATTCAAATACCGCAACAAATCCTCGCCCATTCGTGAACCGTGTCCATCAACAAGAGCAGCGGGATAATAGGTACGTCCATTTTCATCCGTGCCACGTTGAGAGACATTTTTCTCATCCATCATCTTAAATGCATCTGCCAATATCTCAGCGGTCATTGAGGCTTTTTTTGATGCGGCAAATAAGACTGGAATCTCTTCGCCGTCGGGTCCATTTAGTGTCAGACCCGGATGCCTTTTACCTGGTCCAAAATTATGAATGTCGCCGGCGTCATCCCATTTGGCGAAGACATCAACGCCCAATGCCCAGACAGGGTTCAACTTTTTGTCCTTCAAGATCACAATAACAAACCGCAATGCACCGGTAAGATCATTGAAGGGGGCAACGGTGAAATGAGAATCACCAATGCCCACTTCCTCTTTTGGTACTTCTCCAGCCGGAACAAGCAATAGTTCGCCACCGTTTCTGCTGTCGTCCTTTCCATGCATGTTCGAACCTGTCTCATCCATAACAAAAACGTTCTCTGGTCTTTTGTGAATGATTGACACAGGGTATCCATGCGCCAGGGATTCGTCTTTGACAGTGTCTCCCGCTAAATTCATATGGACAGGGCTGGTAAGTTTTATTGAATTGCCAGACTCGATCAAAAGGTGCTCATTTTGTTTGCACATTTTTACAAATGCAGGATAGTGTCAGTGATCGGCTCGATTCTTGGGATACTTGCGGCCAGCTTTGCCTTCGATTTTGGGATTTCTCTTCTTGAAAAGCTGGAACCACTTCCTGCCTAGAAGTGGCATGTCAGGATTGTAGATGCGATGGCGGATCTTCCAAGAAATGAGGTTGGTTTCATGAATTGTGCTGCTCATGAGACTTTCTGCGAGCTCAATGCAACGTCTTGCGCTCAAGGGACACTTCACGGTCCAATCGGTAAGTATGAAGGACACAATCATGATTTCGATCAGGATTATCGGCGATGTTGATCCCGTGTGCCAGACTTTGAGCCCATGTGCTTTAATTCTGCTTGCAATTGTTTGCTTTGAGACGTCAAAGCTTCCTACTACGGCGAACTTGGTGAGAGCTTCAGCAATCACTGTCTTTCTTGTTCCTACATCTACTTTTTTGCCCTCTTCCTTTGCCACGAGTTGGGCACTGTTGTATTTTGTGACAACCCAATTGACAGCCTTCTTCTTGTTCCACATCGCCTCTCGTTTATTTGCTTTCGTCGAGCCCTTGGGACACCCACCCTTATTTCGATTTTGACATGCAACGAGTTCGGCGGACATGTCTGGATTGGCAATGCTCTCATCTGAGTCCGTGGATGATGCCGTGGCAGATGCAAGGCCAGTGTCATCCAAAACAGAGATTGCGTCAGGATGGCAACAAAAACAAAATAGCTTCATCTCGCTTTCGGGTCCCCATCCATGGTCAGCTTCATTCTTGACTTGACAAAGTCGATGAACTGGCTTTTTGCACACATAGCATGAGTCTGGGGGGGGGGGTCCAACATACAGCTATCGTAGCAACATTGGTTTGGTCGCCGAGATACATTGGCAAGAGCAGAGGACGAGATGCTGGAGTCAGATGGGGATATATCGCTCTCTGATGATGGGGCTGGGGGGGAGTCACCTGGAGGGGATGTCAATGAAGCACCGTCTGCTGTTGCTGGCGAAACTTGCTGCAAAGCTTCATCTTTCTTCTTTTTGTTGAATCTGTTGATCTCATTATTGAGATCATTGTAGGTTATCTCTAGTAACCCAACCTTTTCATGAGTCTCTTGCAACAATGTAGTTTTGAAGCCTCTTTTGCATTTGCCATCATTTGATTTGCAATGATCAACATATTGATCAACCATTGACTTCAAGATACCAGCACGCAACGATGCTGTCCCGTCGTCAAATCTACGATATTGGCTTGGGCGTACCAAGGTACCCAAGTTGGCGTGTTGACTGTCATCCTGTTTTCTTTTGGATAAGCCAGCCATATCCGCATTGAAAGCAAGTAGATGATGGGGTAGATGTGTGGTCGGTGGCGGATTTGAGCCAAAACAATTCGAAATTTAAATTCAAATCGAGATTTCGAAGGTAAATTGTGGGTAAATCCTTGTGGGTAAATTGAAATGACGACATTTCAATGCCGCTGTCGTAGTCGGCTTCGCGCTCAATCAATAATGAACCAAATGCCGAAAAAATTGAAGCTAATTGTAGATAAATAGTAAGACTAACTTATATAAAGTTTTCAGTTCTAGATTCGGACGGCCGTCGTAGCTCTACAGGTCACAAGACACTGGTCCGAAAGATAGTTGAAAAATAGGCTGGTCCGAAAGATGGTTTTACACTCGTAGGTGTGCAACAGAATAAAAAGTGATTCACTAACTTGGCAACAAGATAGATAAGCTTGGTTTGATTTGGCTTACCTTCTTGTTTGCCTTTGTCCACCCCTCCTTTGTGCACAATCGTGAACAAATAACGATGAGCACGGGCAGAGGGCACATTGGATAGTGTGGTTACTACAGTTACCTTGCTTCAATCCACTTCACCATGATATCTCTTGTTTGTGCTACCCCCCTGTTGCTGGTGGCCAATACTCAGAACTTTACATAAAGCATGTAAAGTGATGGCTGACAGTTTATGGTGAATGTGAGTGAATAGAACAGGGTGACAGGTCAGTTGGGTACAATGCAGCAAGAACAAGCACATACCATTCCACCCTTCTTGGTCTTCTACAACCTTCATTCTTTTTCTAGTTCAATATGTTTATTCTTCATCGTAGCTGTGTCACAACCTAAAAAAGAATTGTCACGCAAACAAAAACGCAGACTTGATGGAAGAAACAAAGAAAATGTGCTATTTCAGATAAGACTTTTGGTGTAGTACTCACAAACTACATCATTTAGATGTTTATAAGGCTCACAAAAACCTTCTACCCCCTATACTGATCACCAGCCCATTCAACTCCAAAATTCCACACACTCCAAGCCCTTTTACAGTCAAATAGGTTTGAAATATCATGAATTTCATCTTGGAGTTGGAGGCCATGGAAGTGAGATGACACTAAATGCGGAGGACAAACAAACAAACTATGACAATGACTTCAAACCTCTTCTGCGGTGTTTCCCGTCCCAACACTCCTGCTGTTTGAGGAATTTGTATGCTTTGAATTGTCCCCCTGATTGTCTCCTCTCCTTCTTTCAAAGAAACGTCAGCTCTCTTGATCACTTATTCCAGCACCTGTGGTAGAGGAAGCAGATGGTGTGTTGGCTGCTGATGATGAACCATGCTGGTTCTGAGAATCTCCCTCTGCATGTCAATGTTGGTTTTGAGAAGTACCAGAGGTCTGAACATGCTGAGGGCTCTGCGGCTGCCTAGACTGCCCCCCTCCCCCCTGTAGACCTATTAGGCATGTTTTGGATTTGATCAGGACCTGAGGGCTGCCTCCCCTGAACCAGTGGCTGCTGCTGCTGAACCTGTCATTGATGATGCTTACCCTGATGATGTTGAAGGTGCTGTTGTTGTTTCTGCTGCTGCTTTGACCACTGCCGACTCTGATGGTGTTGTTGATGCTGGAAGTGAGAATGATACTGCTGCTGCTGCTGGACCTGGTGTCAATGCCGCTCCCAATGATGTTGAGAACAATGTTGTCCCAGCAGCTGCAACAACGGATGCTGACCCAGGTGATGCTGTTGATGCTGGAAGAGATGTGATGACTCCCTTGTTGCTGCTACTGTTGATGGAGCCTGGTTGTTGTCCAGAGGAAAAGGTTGCTCATTATCAGCCATATCAGATGAGTAGTTCTCTTTCTGACAGGCTTCAGGATCCACAACTTCTGTGGTGGGGAATGTGGGATGAACCTGTGGTGCTGATGGAGCCAAACGTCTTCCAATGTCCTTATCCTCCAAACCAGTTTGATTGATGTTGTTGTTTGGACCACAATCATCAACAGTTTTGCTGACCAGCGCCTGTATGTCTTGGTTTACCGTGAAAACAATATGGCCTTTTATGGTGTAGGACCTCAGGTTGAAGGTCATGCTGATCAACACTGTAACCTTGTCTTTGCCGAAGTGGGTCTTGAGGCTTTCTTTGACCTGCATTTGATCATAAAAGGCAATATTGGCACACTTTACTGTACCACACCTTTGGCGCTGTCTGTGGCAGTTGTTGAACAGCTTCATCATTACAATAGCATCCAAACAACTCTTGGTATGTGTGGCATACTCAAAGCGTGTCTCCCATGTTTCTTGAACATCCTGTGTTGTAAGTTTTCTCCAAGAGTCTTTTTGTGGCAGCCTGATATATGTCATGACCTTCACCAGATAATTGTGCCAATTCTGAGCATCATCGTTGCTCTTATTAGGGTCCCAGTCATCAAGTTCTCTTGATCTTGGTTCTTCTCATATGCAATGCGACCCTTAGTGGCAAGATTTTCCACGTACTCTAGCAGCATCTGCACAAGTTCCCAAATAGACCTCCCAACCAAGGCATAAGTGGTGTGTGTACTTCCACATACCCTCAGCCCAATCATTGTTTATCTTCTCCCCACTTTGGGGGGAAAGGTCTCGTCGAACATTAATGTTTGACGGCTTTTCCTTGTCGCAGTTTTGCACCATGGGAGATGAAGAGGCACTCCCTATAAGGGTACTTGTCATTGCAGAAGAGTCCAAGTGACTCCCAGCAGGAGTTTGCTGTGCAGTACGAGCAGCGGAACCTGCAATGTGTTGGTTAGCAAGGGAGGCAGACTGCCTGTGATGATTTGGGATGGGTTTTACTCCTTCTCCTTAAGGAGTCACCATACCGGACATTCTGGAAGGTGTGTCATGATTATAAGAACTGTCATGATGTATAACGCAAGGGGTGGTGATTGCGTTCAAGCTAGTGATGTCACTACAGGTAGACATGGTGTCAATGCTCCAAGAGTGAATGCAGATGGGGGGTTGGCTGGAATTGTACAGCTGATGATGCTGTTGCTGCTTCTGTTGCTACTGCTGATGCTGTGGGTGGTGCTGGTGGTAGTTGGGTGGCCATGGTACTTGAGCTTTGTTCTGATGGTAGCTCGGTTGAGCCTGACCATAATAGGGGTTCAGTAAGCCCTGTGGCTCATGTTAGCATGGCTGGGACTGGAGGTGAGGGATTGATGGGCCGTGATAAGGATGGGGGTGTCCTTGGTGCTGAGGATCAACCAAATGATTGCTGTCTCCACCATTTTATTGGTTACTCTTAAGGGGGGTAGTCCCATCAGGAGCTCCCCCCACTATCAACAATTCCATCCCAGCAGCGGCCTCTTTGGCATTGACGGAGCCATTCTGTTGAGACAGGGCATCATCATTGATTTCAGGAAGCCTTGGCACTGCACCTCCACTGTTTTGCTGGTCATCCGGACCCCTCATCAGCAACTGATTTGGACCCATAGAGTAGGGCGGATACAGGTTGAGGCTACTGTCATTTATTTCGGAATTGTTCATCAGCCTGGAGGGCAATTTCCATAGACTCATGAAACTAGTAGTCTTTATTATTATTATTATTATGGTTGGCTGTTGGCCTTTGGATGTGCTATCTTGTGTGTGTGTGTGTGTGTCTGGATAGATTATAACAAATTGTAATTGATCCATGCACTCAGAGTAGTGCACTACATTATGTTCTTCTCCCGACTGTTTACACTGCACCTAGCTATTTTAGATACAAACGTGCAAAGTTTGGTTATATAAATGGATTTCATATTCATTGTGTGTAAAATAATTGTTATCCTGAATTACACAGAGCACTAAAATATCTCATACTTGCAATGTGTTGGAAGCTCCCATGCGACGGTTGCCAGAAAATAAAAGAAATGTGTACATAGGAACATATACTGGATAATGTTACAGTTTAAGTTCTCCTGAATCTACATGATGTTACATTTTCATTTCTCCTGAATCTTCCATCACATGATAAACTAAGCTACATACTGCTGACACAATCAGCGCCACAAAGATCAATAACGCCTGATCCATTACATGGTCTGCCGACAACGGAGGGTCATGGCGCATGCGGTGGGGGCCGTGGGAGGTCACCCAATGACATGGACTATAGGTGACCCACACTGTGGAAAATAACCCTACCTACATGGAGTTGAGCAGTGAAGAAAACTATCTCCGAGCCTTTGCTTGTGTCATAGTATATGTGTGACTCTGTTGTACACAAAGAAATACATTTAAAAAGTTGAGTCTCTAATTGAGCCAATCTCTTTTTATCAGGCATATTTCCGATTGCTTAGACCTACGTGTCCATCCCATGCCATCTAGATGGGAGAGGTGGAACCGAACTTCATCCTCATCCAGTGATGAAACTGGAGCTGACCATGCTCCTTCTGTGCCATCACTTCGGAGGCTGACACTGAGAGACATTCTTTCACACAACACCACCCTCTGTTCATCAGTCCAAATAGTCCTGCAATGGGGGCAGCTTTCATAGTCATTAGAAAAGATCTCCTCCATGCACTTCCTATGGATGCATATTTGACAGAACACTACTTTCATAGCATCTTTTGATATAGAGTAAGTACAGATAGGACATGCTTCCCTTTCTTGTGTCTTCCTCTTTTTGTTGGGGTGGACTTGGGAAGGTGGACCATTGACTTCAGTAGTTGGGCCCAATTCAGATGGCCTTGTAGTAGTAGAAGATGAGGCATGCCCTAATGAATATCAAGAATCTGTACCTAATTCTTCACATCACAAGGCAATAATAATGAGACACAATATATCAAAAAATAAAGAAAGGTTTCATTGGTTGTGAACTTACCATTATCAGCAGCAGAATGTCTAGTCAAATCTGGGTTGTTCTGAGCTTGATGGTAGTGTGGAGCTGGCAGCCAACGTCGATGCAACTGGTTTCCGCCCCACGAACTTTCCGAAGTGGCAGAAAATCTGGCAAATTCTTGTCTGTCATAACTTGAAGAAATTCTATCTCATTTATGAGTAAAACTTGGAGCAGAAGAAGACCTTGCATGCTCTAATCTGTTGGAAGCCTGGTGGTAATTGCCACGCTACTGCAACCATCAAAAGCAGAAAAAGTTCTGGTATTTTCCAGGTTCCTGCTCTGCAAACGCCCTGAAGCAGCAGAGTGTCTTGCATACTCCAGGTTGTTGCAAGCTCTGTGGTCATATTGGTAACTGCCATTTCCGCCCGGCGGATGCTCTGAAGCAGCAGAAATTCTGGCATGCGTCAGGTTGTTCCGACCTTTGTGATTCTCCTCTCGATCATATTCATTCCTGTCCTACAATCACCCTGAAGCAGCAGGAATTCTGTCATGCTACAGGTCGCGCTGAGCGTAGTCTTGGCTATTCCTGTCTCGCAAAAGCCCTGAAGTAGCAGAAGTTCTGCCATACTCTAGGTTGTTCCGAGCTTGGTGGTCCTCGACTCAAAAGTGACCAGACCTGTCCCGTAAGTGCCCTGAACCAGCAGAACTTCTGGCATGATCCAGGTCACTTCAAGCTTGGTGGTCCTCAGCTTGCTGTGAACGTGGTGACTCCCAATATCCCCATGAACACAAAGAAGTAGCAGACTTTCTGGCATGCTCCTGATTGTCCCAAGTTTGGTGATTCCTGTATTGAGAAGGTCTGTACAAGCCCCGTGAACATCCTGGAGTGGCAGATATTCTGGCATGCTCTAGGTTGTTCCAAGCTTGTTGATGTTGGGTTTGAGGAGGTTTATCAGTTCCTCGTGAACGCACTGGAGTGGCAGATATTCTGGTATGCTCCAAGTTGTTTCAAGCCTGCTGGTCCTGTGCTTGAGTGTGATCCAGTTGTGCTCCGCAAACGCTCTTGAGCCGCAGAGAACCTGACTCCCTTGAAAAACATAGTGTGATCTTTCATGTTTACATCTTCAAGTGTGCTCGAAACCTGGTCTTCTTCTTCAGTTTGAGGAGGTCCACTAGTGCCTTGTGAACGTGCTGGAGCGGCGGATATTCTGGCATGCTCCTGGTTGTTCCAAGCTTGGTGATATTGAGTTTGGGGGGATTGATTAGTGTGTCATGAACGTCCTGGAGCAGCAGATATTCTGGCATGCTCCAGGTTGTTCCAAGCTGTGTGTGTGTGTGTGTCTTGTCCACCGGATAGGCAGGTCTGTCTTGTGGGAGGCTCGCATAGAGAGCTCCCGACAGGGTCCCGGCAGCGCTCCCTCACCCCGCTTTTGCGGGAGAGCCCCCCAATCTCACCCCAGACTCCCCGCATCCACTCCCCTAATTCCCCCGGTGATCCCCCCGAAGGGGGTCCGGGGTGAGGCAAGCGTGGGCCGAGCTGGTGCCCACTTCTTGGTGGACGCCGGAAGGCCGGGATCATCGGGGGGCGAGAGGGCCCGCACCCGTTAGGGATCCTAGGAGCTCGGATCTTCCGCTCAACCCGCCGTGCATGCACACGGCTGACAATGGGCTTCACAGTCGACCAAGTGGGTAAGGCTGTTACTGGGTAGTGGAGTTCGATGCCCAGCCTAGATAGGCGTACGAACAGTATTGGACGCCGTCCAAAACCAAGTACCTGTTCCGCATGAGAAAGCAGACAGGCCCAGCCGACGACGCTCAAATTTCGACACATACGGTACATACGACCGTATTTACTATAAGCCTCACACGTGGGAGCCGTCATGAACATGGAGTCGATGGGCGAGAGTGCTCGCAGACTACTACTACCCTTCTCGGAAAGTTACAACCTCGGCGAGCGCCTACAGGGTGGAGGGCCAGAGAAAGGTTACAAAACCAGTACAATTTGAGCAATTAAGAAAGACATATTTGGGCTTTTTGGGTTGCTGCAAGTGGTTGATTCATCGAGATCGCGAGAAAGTTTTTGAAAGTTGTGCTCAAAATTCATCTTTTTTCACTGTTTTTGCTATTAGTTTTCATTCTGTCCTGCCTACCATTCTAACTCTGTCTACTATTTTTGCTGCATCTATCCTATAGCATTGTTAGTTCAAATATCTAATTACTTACAACAATGACTGAAGATATGTAAACACAATTATCATTGTTCAAAAAAGTTTTCTAGTATGTTATATCGCCATATTGTTCAATGTGTTTATTGAGCTCTTTGCTTAGTTGATAATACTTGCCATTCCATCTCATGGTAATCTCAGACTTCAATGATCTAATAATCGAACCGCATGGAATCCACTGAGTGAATCCTTTTTTGTAGAATCTATCCCCTCTCCGATTTGTTTTTGTAGAAACAAACTCATACTAGTCCACAAAAATGATCCAGTCATTCTTTTTGAATTTCACTGCACTGTACGTACCAGCCTCCTCCAGCTTCTTTGCCTTTTCTTGTATTTTTGCCACAAAGTACTCTTCATCTGGATTGTCATCCTTTTCATCATTTGACACACGAACAATAATATTCTGGCCCACCTTCAACTCTTGACAGAATTCTGGCAGAGGGTTTCTAGCCCCTCGTGTATGGCGAGATGCAAGAGTTTGTCGTTTAGGCTCCAGTGTCACAGTCCAGCCCCTTGGAGTTGTACCTGCCTTTGTCTCAGTATTGGCAGGTGTTAATAGGCATCCATCTTCCAGCTTCAGACAAGGACGGCACCCACAAGCACGCTCACGCCAAAACAACCGAGATGCCTCCACTGTTGCACCAGCAGATCGATAATAGTGATCGTTGCTGGAGCCGCTGTATCCTTCCTTAACGCCCACAATTGAATCATCAATTGCATCCTCGGGGATAAACATGTAAATATACCGAGTCATCGAATAAATCCCGGTCCATCTATAGTAACGAGTCTGACGATCTATCCTTGGTCGTGGGTATGTTGCCGCCAAGTGACGTACAAGATTTTGTGAGCCTCCCCCATAATTGTCATTGAAAGATTTTCTCACATTACCACCTACTGCAGCTGCAGCCCCATCAGCCCGATCTTTTCCATGCATTGACTCCTTTCTTCTATCCTCACATATTATACCGTGTCGTGCTTGCATGGTCTGCCATCCACGGAATGCACCCTTGCCCTGAGCGCAGCACACCCATCTCGGCTACGGCGCCACCTCTTCACTTGTGGATACAATGGCTGTTTTGATTCCCACTCTGACAGCTTGTCCTCTGGCAAATCAGGAAAGTCTTCTCTGTTGCCACCAGAGATTCTTTTGCCGTCGAGGAATGCTTCACATCTACTGTCATCGGGAAGTGCTCCATGTTTGATGATGGATATGATATTTGTCGCTGCAAATTGGTTATATGCAGCACTGGCCTTTGCCTTGCTGAATACATATACGATGACATTCTCTGGCCGCAACACCCGATCGACACCACGCTTCTTGTGATTGGAATACGTACGTTTATGCTGCTTTTCAAACTCCTCGTCAATTGCCACAAATTTTGGGTCAAATGTCAGGCAATGGACTTCACACTTGTGGGTCTCTGGAAAGCTGCAAGTTACATCGTGTGCACGTTTTGCATGGATGTCACTTGAGAAGTCTACAACTTCGCAGACCACATTTTTGAATTGGTCAGGACAGTCTTCACTGGTTGCTGGTTCAACTATGAATGCTCTCTCAGCACATTTGTCGACACGAGTAGAAAGTTTGAGGTCATATGTGTGAGCCATGTATGATTCAATTGACTTTTGCAAATGAGAAAAAAACTCAGGGACTGTTCCTTCCACATGCAGCCATTCTGTCTGGAACTTCACCCCATCATCAACACCATAATCACCGTCTTCATCTGATTTCTCCGCTGTTGTCCTAGCAACCTGAAAATGTACGAGTCAAGAGATTTTTAGCTCGGTATGGACAAAATATATATTCCAGTAAACTACTACAAACCTTCACAAAGTCCATCCACGTCACTTTTCCTGGACGGTTGTATTCACTCGGACATGCTCGGATTCGGTGCACAGTTGTTTCAGAGGTGGTTGCATTTACTTCTACTCTCTCGTGTACAGGCATATCCTTGAACTTAGCATCCCAACCACATTTTGGGTACTCAATCCTATTGCCATCTT
>JALLAS010000492.1:0-15305 GCA_036939415.1 Detonula confervacea | reverse complement strand
GCTCTAAGCCTTGACAGGCTAGACGTGAGCAAGCCAGCTTAACTGGAAGCCAAAAAACACACACACAATCATAAGGTTATGTCATTTGCAGGGGATTTTACTAAAATTGGCATTATAGGCCTACATTGACACTTGAGTTGTACAGGCCAAAATCACAATTAATAAATCGGTTGTTCGCGTAAAAAATAGCAGAAACCGCAGGACACTAGCAGTCACTAACCAGGAGGGTTGGAATGCAGCACTTTCCCTCAACTTCAGTAGGTAAGTATTGTTGTAGGGACACTAGAAATTAGGGGGTTGCTATTTAGGGGGTTTACTTAATTAGGGCTTAGTACGTCCGCAATTTTGCTCATCATGAACTGGGCTTTTGACATTCCACTATGAATTCCCATAATATTGCATAATGTGAGACATGGATGACATTTTTGAGAACTACAGGACGCCCAGAGTATCCGATCGAATCCTATGAGATGCTTTGTATCAACGATACGAACGATGTCCAATCACGCGGATAAGTCACTAGTCACTTTTTGGATCACATTGGGTTTCTATTCACGCAATTCTGATTAAATTTGACGTTCCGATATGATCTCTATGAATTCCTATTTTGCAGCGGCAACAACACCGCCAACGGCACCGTTTCAACCATACCCGGGAGACTGGCTAGTAGCCATGTCTGACTTGCACTTGATCCCGCACCATCTACGACTGAGTCAAATTGGAAGTTAATGTTTTGTGCTGGTTGGGCGAGATCTGAGAAAAGTTTTTGCAATTTCCAATTAATATAGGTGGTAGCAAGCAATGACAACAACAACCACACCATCATTCACAGATGCATTCACAATCTCATTGCCGATGTTCCTCGTGGTATCTACAGCATAGAATACTTTCGCCATGCCAAAGATATCAGGGGGTTCGACAGAATCTCGGCAAATTGCAAGCCAGGTAACGCAAGCAGAACACAGTGCACTCAAGAATGGTACCATCATCGTTCGCAAGCGTGGGCGTCCCAAGAAGCGGCAATATTTCGTAACTTCGAATAAACCAGCAGCGAAGAATTTGAAAGACATCATTCCTTCTCCAGTTCTCGCCCGGCAACCTGCCCGTACCTCCACCTGCACCCCCAAAGCACCAGGTGGCAACGATTCACCCAATGGCTTACTTCTTGGTTCCAAAAAATATGCTGCTGCTGCTTCTCAATCCAATGGAGCCGAAACCACTCCCCCTCCTCATCCTACAAAGAAACAAAAATCAAAGTCAACCAACCGTCGAGGCACTCGCAACTCCAGCAGGCTTCCCTCTTCTAGAGGCCCATCTCCTCGAGATCATTATGAAGCTGAGCATGCACCAGCAACTAGGCCACCTCCAAATGAAAACCCATGGATTGCGAGGGAGCAAAACTTCCAAAATCAAATCAATACTCTACATGCTAGCCGTACCCACTACAAAAAATCATATTTCAGATCTTTGAAAAAGGAGCATGATCTAAACAAACAGCTCTTGGCCGCCGATGTTCCCATTGATGGCCCCCTACTGTGTCAGCCATGCAATCCTCCCGAGGTAATGGATTCCGAGGATATCCGGAGTTTTGTTACAGCAGCGATGAAAAAGCGCAATCCATCACCCCATCAAATAAACAGCGTCATTAGCTCGCTTGGTCTGGATACATCACAGAAGCAGAGCTACGCCGAGCGCCATAAATCATTCACCACCGGCCTTTGTGTGTTGATTGATTATCATTTCCAAGATTATGCTACCCCCGAACGGGCAGATCTTTTGGGGGAGCTCATATTCAACGGAATGCTCTTTGGTAAAAAGGCTGGGAACGAGGTTGCGACAAAGGTCACTCGTTCTGTTACCTCTTCCATTTTCTCTTCTGTTGCTTTATTGAGATCCATCGATTCGCATGGCGGAGCTCTGAATGATACAGGGTGTGATCAATATGCTAAGATCGAAGAAGAGTCGGGACTTACCAATACGCCACAGGGGTATGGCATGCTTCACAAGAGGTGGAAGATAACAGAGGTCCGGGCCATTGCAAATGACTTTGTAAATTGTATGTTCAATGTTAAACATGTCCCCGATTCGGTATACGGGGACTCTGTAGATATCACAACAAATGAACCCTTTTTTACTTTCTCAGAAGAAGATGAGGATGGAAATATGAGGATGAACTACAAGAACATGCAAAGCAAGCAGGCCTGCCACCCTGTTGCCATGTGTCTTCACAACGAAACAACGGCTGTTATCCGTGATGGCTTTGGACACATCTTCAGACAGCTGAAGGATTGGATGGCCAATGGGATCCCAGCCTGTGGCAATGAGCCAGCCCTGAAGGGTGGACGTGTTGTTTGTACTGGTGACATGAGCATGCTCATGAAGGCTCTTGATAGGGGTGGCGGGTGCAAGGTGAAGGCACTTTTTTGTCACTATTGCGAGTGTAATGGTGAGTTGAATATGTGGAATCTCTACTATGGCGAAGAGAGATGCCGATATTGTGTGCACAATGAGAGATATGCTTGCCCTCATCGAGAGGTTAATACTACCGAAGACCTAAAGAACAAAGCGGAGCAGCTACTTCAAGCCCTTTTGGATGATCACAGGCGTACTACTGGTCGATGTGATGATACTATTCGTGACATGGTACCGGACGAGCCTGTTCTATGCTTCAGACAATTTGTCCCTACGGAGGACACTGCTCCCTCAACGAAGCTCTTTGAAAGAGTAGCTTTAAGAGATACCATTGATGAAGATGGTACCTTGAATCATACCCATTTGCTTGATTATGTGCGATATCTGACACACACCGAAGAGACTGACAATGTGACGGCGAACTCAACCATGGTATTCGATCCGCTTGCAGTTGAGAAATGTTTTGACCCAACTAACATTGAATATGTTACTGGTGACATGGGTCATCGACAGAGAGACAATCTGTTTCATGGTCATGTGGCTGCAGACCTCCGAGTGAGAGGATTTCGAAGCGAGTCTCTGCCATCTGATAAGGTGGAGAGGACTAAGTTATTACACACTTGTCTCATGCTCAAAGACAAGCTTCTTATGTGGAGACAGGCGCTTGAAATTGATGAGGATTCAATGGCCGGCAGGATGTTCCTTCCTGAGGAGTGTGTACCATGCGTGCTCCACCATAATAATCGCACGGTGGAGAAGATTCTGCAACAGCTCCTACTGGCCATGATGCGCTATCACACCGGAAAAAAGGCACTTGATAAGGCCATCAAGGAACTCGAACTTATTGTCAATCGCGACATTCTACTTCGATCCGAGCAGCATCTAAACGATGCCGGCGGATGGCACTTCCCGTTAACGGAGAAAAGGCAGCTTGGTGACATCAATCTGCAAAACAATGATGCAAGAAAGTTTGTGCTCGGATTTGAGCATTTGGTACGATTTTGCACAGCTGGATATGGAGATCCAGAGTATGCAGAGAACTGGCTGGATGCCGTACAGAAGTTCAGGGTAGTTGCGCATTGGCTCGATTCTCGTGTTCATTTTGATTTCGAAATGATTTGTCAGTTTCAAAATGATGTCGACGAGTTCTGTCTTGTGTACTTCAAACTGACAGGGCGGGATGGGATGACAAATTATTTTCATCTTCTCCATGCTGGACATTATGCATTCTTCTTATCAAAGTATGGAAATTTGTACAGGTTTTCTCAGCAGGGGTGGGAGAACCTGAACAGTGCCGTTAAACGGAGTTATCATCATAATACTCAAAAGGGTGGTGGCCGGGGAGGTAGCAGCAAGTTGCTGCCAGTGATGATGACAGCGGCGAGAGATATTCTTTGGAGGTATGGCTATCTTGACGGTTTATTTTCTCATCTCGGTCACGATGGAAAGCTTGATATTGAGTATGGCAAGGTTAAGCCGATGCCAAAAAAACATGGTCCTAATGGGATCAAGAAGGAGGTTGTCGAGGAGTTTGCCAAAACTATTATGGACTTGGCTCCTCCTGAGTTATTGGATGAGGTTTTGTATGGTGTGTTGGATGATGCCTTGGAGGATATTCCAGAGGGTATGGTATAGTCTCAGTAAAAGTGATAAATGAATGAATTGTATTTTATGCTTGGTTTGTAATACACCAAGATATTGTTCTAGTCATGGTACGTGCTCCAAGCTGTGGTAGTTCATTCATATGAACCTCATTGCATTCTTCTGAAATCCTTTGAACCTGAAATACAGAATCATCATATTCAATCATCATACCTACAAAGACTATTTCATCCTCGTCCTCCTCTCTTTGAATGCCATTGCGAATTAGAAATTCACGAAACGAGGCTTCTTTGCATGAGCCTACAATTAGAGCTGTACTTCGTAGAACCACCCGTACTTCTCGATTACGAGAGTCGTACGTATACTTCATAAAATTTGGCTGGCGCTGAACGGAAGCATGTGCGGGTACCCACTCCTCCAGTTGGTTGTCATCGTATTCAGCTATGTCGACATCAACGAGGTTAACAGTGTCTCGATTCCTCACAGGCAGGTTGTTGTTTGGAGTCCCAATTGTACTTATTCTTGGATGGCGCTTTCTAATACCAGCTCCAACTCCAAGTGATAAACACTTACGTATGGCAGTGTAGCCTGCAGCATCAATTGCGCGTATTTCGGTTTTGGTGGTTGGAAGTTTCATGCTCTGTAGTGTGAGATTTGACATGGTAATTCTCTGCTTGCTATCTTTATTGGAGGTGGATGTGATCAGTGAATTAGTGGTATCGATATTCGACAGACGGGATAAAAAGTAATGCCAACCCTCCCGGGAGAATCTAAAGGTCTCCCCATAAGTTCCACCAAGATGGCCTGTTTTGATGAGCAATTTTTGTGTTGAGGAAGTGAGATCCATCAAATACTCTGCCCGTCTTTCGGTGATAGTGTGAAGAGAAGACTCGTACGGAGAGTACGTGAGTGGGCATAATTCCTCAGTATCAAATTGAGGTTGGTTACCATTCTCTATGATAAACTCTCCCTCGATGTTGAACAATATTTGACACCGAACAAAGAATGTATTAGTTCGCCCAGCAAGTGGACCAAATATCTGGTTCTCACAATGATTGATGTGTGGGAAGAAGGTTGTATCTTCCAAAAGATTAGAGGATACCCAAACTACACAGTTGGTGATCGATGCTTCCGTTAATCCGGTGGTGGCTAGTTGTTGTGTTTCTGAAAGAGGTGGCCAATTTGATTGATGGATGATAGAATTATCATTAATCAAGTGCCAATGAATTCTTGCAAGTGGGCAGGATGGATCTGCAAGTGGATGCACACATTCCTGTCTCCCCTCAAATATAACATGGCCATCGGTGAAGTTGAGATGATGGGCTAGAAATAATATCCGGCCATGGAAGGTGGGGCAAAAGATTGTGCCATTGTTGACGCTGGCGACGACGATTGAATCGGAAACGGCTAGCGCGCCACCAACGCGGGAGGGCATGACGGCCATTTTACAAGTCGTATTGAATCTTGGCCTGTCGGGAAGAAGTGATAATCGGATATTTTGCGTGACAACTTGTGGAAGATCCATCGTCGTGGTGACGGCGCGGAACAGGGCCGCTGTGAGTTAGGGACGTGCGGAAGATGTGGAGAGAGACGGGGGCTCGGGCGATGACGCGAGGGAGGCGGTTCGGAGACCACAGTGCTTGACTTAGTTGGTGATGGGGGTGGGGGTCGGAATGCTTCTGAATGTAATTGATCTGAGCCGCGAGCGGCCGAGAGGAAGGTGTGAATTGTGGATTTTGGGGGTGATTTGATGCAGGATTTAGATGCGAACCATGGGCACTAAATGTAGCCAATTTAGTGTCACATCATGAGAGATGATAATACCATATTGATTCCTACGCATGTAGGAGACTGCAAACTATGTGGATTGGAGTAAATAATCCGACGATGTCTGTGACTCCCCCCATCCCCATACATGTGTCATCTTAAAAATAAAGTATTACCGGGGATTATAGTGTGCATACTATTTTTGTCGAGAGAATAGATAGAGGTATGTACGTACCTCTATCTCTCGTAATACGAAACACACAGCATACACGCGAACTCGAAGCGAAAGAGAAGAGCGACTCAGACGATCCAGCCAGCCAGCCGAATGCGAACCCGGAGCCGAGAACAAATTTGGGGTCAGCAGTCCTGTTTTGCCTATGAATGACTTATTCCATGAATTACTTGTTCGTAAATATCAATGAGTCGGATTTCCTTTTTAGCGTGCTTAGGTATACGATACCTACTTCTTGTTGCTACTTTTATTCAGCAGGTTATCGATAGACGGACAGACGTTACTTATTTACGTCTCCCTCTAGTAATTTACTAGCTACAAGCGTCTGGCATCCGTTCATTATAGACCGTCAGAAGAAAATAACTATATAAACAAAGGTTATTGATGGGTGACGTCAATATTTAAAAACCCCTACTAAAAAAAGGTCAGAAAGATGGTGTTCTCTGGCGCGCCGATGAAATCTCCATACAAGATATTGTGTATTTTAGGCCTATTTTGGCGCCACACGCCAGAAAGCCAAAGCAGGTAAAAGGGCAACAAGCAACAAGCAACACAAGCAACATACTCCTACCAATCAACAAGCAACAAGCAACAAGCAAGCAAGCAACGCACCACCAGAATGAAAAATAACGACGGGCCGGCCGGCGTCATTGACGAGAATGCCAAACACTGGCCAAAAATGCGGGCAACTATTCGTTCACCGCCGACCGAGAGCTAGCCGACGCACGGCCGACGAGCGACGCCTCTTCTTCACCTATGCATTACTGTCCACTGCCTGACGCTAGCTGCATACCTCTGCATACTACTCCTATCGTACACTGCTTGCTTAGAACCTGCTCTCCTCCTACTGCTATACTCCAACCGGTCAGTCAGTTGGATAATAATTGGTTGCATGTGCTTCTCCTCTCTTGAGCTGCTAACGTCGAATTGAATTATTGTGTGCTTCACGCCATCGCATCCCATCATTCATCATTCTTTCCATCTTCCACGCGCGCGTTACATACATCAACGGCTATTGGCTAGGCAGGCAGGCAGAGGTCGCAATATCAACTTCCTTGTGAGTAGTTGCTTCGTCGACAGAGCGTCGCTCGGCAGGAGGTGTAGCTTCGTGTGCACGCACGCACATTAGGTAGGCAGTGCGATTGACAACAGGAGCAAGTGCATATTATTAATAGCAATCAGGGGACTATAATAACTGGCTGGAATATAAGTCGGTCAGTGGGACCACAAGCATCATTAATTGGTGGAGCGACAACGACGACTTCCGTTACAGATTGTATAGAAGATCGATTGGCGGGATCACAAACTAGATAGCGGAGAAAGTTATTGAAGGCAGGATAGCTAGGACAGGGCCAGCCATATCATTATATACGACAACTTGACAACGGACAAGATGGAACAACAACAACGACGAAGAAAGTCCTCATCCTCGCCGCTGCTCCAACTATTCAACAACAGCATCAACAACAACAGCAGCAACAGCAACAACAATAACAATAACAATAACGGAGGAGAACGATCGCCGTCGCCATCGCTGTTGAGATCGTTATCGAAATGCTTCGACGGCGGCGTGGCGTTGGAGGATGTCGATAATAATGATAATAATAACGTCGTTGTTGCTGCGGCATTGTCGTTGAATAACGATCTCGAGGAGCAGGCCGATGATGCTGCTGATGCCGATGCCGGCGTCGAGAGCAATGTCGATGGCATTATCATCGGTACGTATATCATTATCGTAAAATGCACCGCAATGCCGCTTCGTTTTGCTTGCTCGCTCGCTCGCTTTATGTTTCCACGTTCTTTTTCGATTATTTCGCGTGAGCTTTCGAAAATGCCATTCGAGATAACGAGGCATAATGCTGCAGGATAGATAGCGAGCGCGCGAGCAATATATATTATGGTTTTGGCTTCACGTCATGTGCTACGTATTATTTCATTTATTGGCCCTCAAGGGGCGCGTGGCGGACGGAGCTAAGCATGCGGCTTTGACCGATTGCTCTCGGTTTATATTTCGACCGAACGTCATTATTCGGAACGGAATGCAAAATACGTTTGTACCGTGCAATCATCGCGCTTGCCGGCGAACGATGCATGTTTGCTCATCGCGTTAGTCGCATCGACATTCGTTCGCGTGCGCTATTTGCCGGATGCGTACGTCTCGTCGGAAAAGTTGCGCGTGTCGCGTCCGACAGCATCCGGTGCATGGTATATAATATTCGCGTGACCGACCGAGAAAGCATTGGAATATTTATGCGGCACGAAACTTACTCGTAATGCGTCGCGATAAATAATGGCCTGCTCCTCGCATCATTCATTGGCCGGTCCGAGGGCCCGAATGAGCAAAACGTCGGCGGCGGAGATGCGAATTGGATATTGTCGTTATGCTCGTGCTCGGAGGACGAAAAAAAAATCTGACGGACGGATACATATATAATGAAGCATCGATGGAGGCATTATTTGCATTGTTTTTCGAAATCCGGAATGAAAAAATGTATGGTTGGTTGCTTTGCTCGAATGATTGATCTGATGAATGAATGAATGAATATGCGCGTCGGTCGTGTTCAGATAATCCCCAAACTCTGTTTCTATACTTCATGACCCTGCTCGATTTGATGTAATTCGGCGTTCGTTGGAGCACATTCGAATATTGACAGGTTATACAGACTCTGCACACGGTGACACCCACAAACTAACGTTGTTCCGTGTGCTTTTTTGGATTGGTGGACTGACTCCTGGTCTTGGTCTTTTAGGCTTTTGATTGATCTGAAACTTGTACACGCACGCCTGCTCCTTTTCAATCTATCTCTCATGCCGAACCATCTCCCTCAATCTGTTGTTTTCAGCAGGACAACAACAACAACAACAACAACATCATCAATGGGGAAAAACAAACTCGTATCAATCCGATGACTATTCCAACAACAATAAACAGCAGAAAAGAAACAAATCTGGCACGACCTTTGGCTTCAAGAACTTGTTCAAGCCCAAATCATCACCGGCAACAGCAACAGCAACAACAGATCCATCATCCTCTCCGTCCAAAAGCTCTCAAGCCAACAGCTCCAACAAAACCGACCCCACACTCCAAGTCACAACCTCCACCTCGACCTTCGAAATGAAGGAGCAGCAGCAGCAGCACCTCTCCCTGAAAACGGGAATGTCCTCGGCCCCCACCACCCCGGGAGGCATGTCGTCGTTCGGCACGCAGGCGGGGAATACCACGGCCAACAACACGGGCACGACGGGGGCGCTGGGGGGCAATAATAGCAACTACAACTACAAAAACAACTACAATACCAATACCGGCTCCTCGGCCGCGGTGATCAATACCTTTTGGAACAATCACGCCCGGCCGGCCACGTGCGCCGCTTCGGAGACCACGGCGGTTGGGGCCGGGGTCGGCGGCGGCTGCGTCATTCCCTCCAACGACGGATCGCCCTCCTCGCGCTCGAATCCCGCGTCGCCGCTGTCGACCTCGGCCAGGGCGGCGAAGGACGCCGTCATGGGAATGTTCGCCAGGGCGGAGGAGTTCGTGGGATCGCCGTCCTCCGGGGGCGGCGGGTTCTGCGGCGGCCATACCGACGGCGGCCCTCGTGCCATGGAGGGCATACCGGAGGAGACGGGCGGGGCGGCGAATTACGATACTAACTTTTGCGGCGTCGCGGGCGACGGAATCGGATTCGGCGGCAACGGCGGATGCTTCGAGTTCGAAGAGTTCGGCTTCAATGCCTTTCAGGAGGACGGCGTTCGGACCGAAATGAGCGTAGCAGTGGTTGCCACGACAACATCCGTTGAAAGGGATTACGAAGCCGAGCATAATTCAGCGGCCCGGTCGGAGCAGCAACAGCCACAGCCACCGCCACCGCAGCCCAAGGGATACGAAATACGATTAAAGTCAACGTTCTCGCAGGTCAAGGCCCAGAAGGAACTGCAGAAGGAAAAGAAGGGAATGGCCGCAGCCGCCGCGGCAAACTTGCGGCAAAGAGCTTCGTCTCCACCGTTCGGACGGACCCATCCCAACAACAACAACCACAAGCCAACAATGGCAATGCCAAACCAACAACAACAACAACACCAACAGCTGCAGGACATGGACATCAACATTATCTCCCAAGTCCCAACAGCACTCCGCAGCCGCGCCCTCCCCGACGGCCTCCCCTTCCGAGAGCTCTCCGTCCCGCAGGAAATCGTGCACTCCGTCTCGGAGCTCACCATGCGCTCCCACGGCGCGTTCGATCGCGCGAAGCACACGAGCGACTCGCGCAGGATGGCGTACTACGCCGTGGGTCGCGCGGCCCCGGCCACTACCAACGGCGGAGGCGGCGGTGGCAAGCCGTCGTCGTCCGTCGGGGGCAATCGACGGTGTTACTTCACGGGAATGGGGATACCGTACGGCATGCCGTTTTACGCGGGGAGCGTGCAGCAGGGTCCGCGGACGCTGGTGGTGTTCTGCCTTCCAGCCGCTTTGGGCTTGCCAAAAGATGGCAATGGCGGCGGCAGCAGCAACACTACTGATAACAACAGGGCCGACCGCGAACGATACCTCGAATCACTCCCCGAACCCGACTCCGCCCTCCTGGGAGAAATGTCGAAACGGTATCTGGAGCCGTTCGACACGCTCCCCGTGCAGGTCCGCTCGCCGCACTGCTGGGATCTGTTCGTGAAATTTTGCTTCTTCAGCGGGCTGCCCATCGCGGAGGGCGAGCTGCATTATCGGGTCAAGGGGTCGGTGTTGGGTTTCTCCTCCTCGAGCGGTGGTGTGACTTCTTCTTCTGTGGCAGGTAGCAGTAAGCAGCTGCAAAAGCAGCAGCAGGGCGAAGAGATTGCATTGTCGCATGAAGTCATGGAAGGTGAGGATGAGAAATTTGCATTTCTATTTGGATGGCACTGTTTTGTTTTATTTTGCAATTATCATTCTACAAGAAGTCTACTCCATTCTCGTCTAATGCATTCATCCTCTTTCTTATTTCACCTTTCCAAAACGCTGAACAATCAAACACACACCCAGCCGTCAACGGAGAGGTCAGCGCGGAAATGCTACGTCTGCCCAATCAAAACTTATTCGACTACCTGAAACGCCAGTATTCGCAACAGAGCTCGAAACTGAGCGACGAGGCCTTCATTCGATCGTCGTGGGAAATGGTACGGCCGGAGTGTTGAGGTTGGAACGGACCGATGTGTGCATGCATGCGAGCTAGCTGTGCATGTAGGAAAAACCCATTCTACTTCCTGCTTTCAGCCTGCAATGAAATAGTAAATCTTGGGAACTTTTCCCAAAGAAAACAGCCATTTGACGGAGCAGTTTATGATCATCGCTCTCGAGCTATGGAAAAATAATGTCAAGGGTATTATTCAGTGCTGACATATCTGGATTCATTGAATGACACAAGGCTTGAGAGAGAGAACATGTTGTGTCAAATGCATTTATGTCGAGGTTTGTTCTATATATCGTATACATTAGAGATGAGACTTTCTTAATTCAATAATACGGGTCTCAAAAACTGTGAGTATCTGTCTTACTGGTACCATAGTTACTTTGCCTTGCGTAACATCACACGCTACTAGCTTAGTTTAAGGTCGTTCTGTCGCTTATTCTCGCTAGTAAACCCCCCTTGCTTTAAAAAAATGGCGGGAGCAGCAAATCGGAGCCGACGATGGGATTCTGCTCTCATTTCCTACGCAGTAGCAAGAGAGCTTGCTACCCCCCAAAGCCGTCGCCAAAGCTATTACGACAAAGCGTCGCCATTAAAAATCAACGCCCCCCACCTATCAGGACACCCGTCCCCTTTCATAATCCGGAGGATTTGGCTTACCGGACCACCTGTATTTTTCGCAATTCTGTTCCGATCGCCACCGTTACGACAGGACGTAAAATCTCCCTCCGTCGTCATCTCTGCGTGAATCCGGTTCTTCCGACGGCAATTCTGCACCGCCACTTCCTCCCTGGATCCATAACCGCTAATTACAAGCATAATCCAACACTAAAATCCAACATTTGGCTTACCGGACGCCCCCAATCAGCTACGATTTGCAGGCAAAATAAGGGTATCGAGATTCGCAAAATAATCATGCCAAGAAAGTCATGCCCTCACCTAACAACAATCAGAAAGGGTATACTCCCCCTGAATAATACCCTTCCTTCAACTGTTACATCAATATGGTTGACTTCTCTCGAACTACATTCGAGGCTATTGATTGCTGGCGTAAGGCGATCGTTGACTGTCGACATGATCACCGATGCGTTGCGACTATACAACAACAATGAAGTGAACATGGTGGTTTCAATGTGTGGGAATATACATTATTATCGTTCAACGATGGCTCACATGTCTGATACCCAAAATAGCGTGCCAATGCATCAGCGCTTTAGTGGAAAGACGACTGGGAAGAAGCGCAGGGTTTGTGCTAATCCAGTTCGTGATTATTTTGTTCAATCAGACAACCAGCAACTAGAAGCAATCAATCATTCTTTGGCAGAACTAGAAGAAGAGGATAAGAAGAATAAAGCAAGAGATATGCAACAGAAAGAGAGAGAGCGAAGTAAGTTTCCTTTACACTATATTGTGCTCTGTGTTTATTCTCCATGAAAGACTTGTTAATAACACTAATTCATTTGTTCGTAAAGATGCCCCTGTGGTGGTGACAGAGATGTCAACACAAACTGAGCCGGAAGTGATCTGGCATGGAAGCGACATCCCGGATTACGATGGTAACTTATTGATGTCGTTTCTCCGGCTTGAGAACTTCATTCGTATCGCAACGGCACACTCATCCAAATGTGGAAAGCAACTTGTGCTCAGAAGCAGACAACTAACTTTTGGTGCAAAGGTCCAACACTTTTGGAAGTGTCCATGCTGCTCTGCAGAACTATGCCTGGTGAATTGCGACATGATTCGATCCTCCGAAGTTGCCGACGGAGCCATGTATTCCCGGTCTCAACCCGACTTCAACCTGCGCATCGTCAAAGGTACTCAACTCACGGGAATCAATACAACAAAGCTGATGGAGTTCATGCAAGGTGAGATGGGAATCAAGATTGCAAGTGATAATAACCTTCGTCGCCAAATTACGAAGGTGAGAAAGTCTATTGCCAGTACCTACGAGGGTCGGAAGACGGAAAACCGGAAGGAGCATGTTTCAGCCGTCCGATCAGCCGCTAAATACACTGGAGACATAGAATGGATGAAGAATGGCGAACGGCGTTCCACATGTGCCGGAAATATTTGTATCGATGGTGCCGGGTGTACTAGAGTGTACAACAATAGACACCGAGGTCGGCAATCGGCGGCGGTTGCAAACAGCTGTGTCACGAAGAAGCCGTTAGCGTTGGTTGTTTCCCAGGTGAGTTAATTATTTTCTATTGTGGAACTGTTGTCGTCGTTCAACACTAACCAATTCAAAGACCAATTGCATCAGGTGTACGATTGCGTTAAACAAACGTATTAGGGAACATACCTCCAATACCGGAAAGAAGGTCACCGTTGATCAGATTGGGCAGTTTGCGTTGTCTCATACAGGCAAATGTTATCGCAATAGCAATTTGGCGCCAGCATCGGCCGAGGAGCCGCAGTCCGCCATGATGGCACGAGAGTTGTTGGTAGACAGCAAGGGTGAGTATGTTGGAGATGATAATGCGATTTTTGCGAAAGTTGTCACGTCTGACAACGATACTCGAGCTCCCTTTAGCTTTATTCGTCAACAGAATGAAATCATCGGTACCAAAGCCAATGATGTCGCAGAACATCTACCTGATAAAGGTCATGTTATGAAATGTCAGAACAACGCTATGTTCAAGATCCGCCAGGAAGATAAGTCCTATAGCGGTGTGAATTTGTTGAGCAACCTGAGGATTAAAAGTTTAGTATCAGATATCAAGGAGGTAGTAGACGATTATGAGAAAAATGGGTATGGAGAAGATATTGCACGTGAAGCATGTATCAAACAGCTAGAGACCATTGTTACCCATCAGTGTGGAGATCACACTCATTGCCAGCACGAGAAGTGGTGCTCGTATCTCAAGGTGAAGAATGCTCATCCAGACTGGAGCGAGGATGAAATCGCCGAGGAAGCCGCGTTGACCTCAAGCCGCCCTCATGGTGGCAAAAACATGAGCTTGTCGAAGCTTGGTATTGAAACGCTTACCTCGAAGATTTTATCGCGCTTCAATTCGAAAACAATAGACAAAATCGCTGGGGGCGGCTGCAGCAACTTATCTGAAAACTTCTGGGGCATCGGTACCAAGTTTAGTGAAGGGAAGCGTCTAAACTTCGATCACACCGACGCGTACATCATATCAAACAAACTAACCTTCTGTCGCATAGGTGCTGGAAACATTGAAGACACACACGACAATGTGTCGGCACGCCTAGGTTTGAATGTAACAGTGCCTGAGTGTACCTATTTGACCAGCGCAGGGAAGAAGAGAGCAAGGGAGAAGATTAGACAGAGATCGGCCAATTACAAGTCATCTCGTATTTTTGCCAAGCTATCCAAGGACCACAGGATGGGAAAGGTTGATGCACGCAAATTGCATCGAAGTGGCAAAGTTCCGCTGACCGAGTCGGCGAAGTCTAAGGCACCAAGAAAAGTTTCTACGTGCTCTATTTGTAAACAGCTTGGGCATAGGTCAAATAATTGCAGAATGCCACCTGAATCGAAACGCCCAAATATAGAACAGTGTCATATTGACATTGATACGATGCATTTAGCAGATCGAATGGGTATAAAGGCAGCTAAGCGTCACAAACAGTTGGATCTCGTTTCTTTTGATGATTGGATATAATAATTATCATGTGTCCATATAATATTATAATCTAAGTTTATATTTCAATCTAATTCAACCCGTATTCTACACAATACTATTTTGTCTTACCCTTACTCTTGCCAGAATATTTGGTAGTGCCCGGTACAAATATTTGGTACATTCCGTCATCACGCTCCGAAGGGTACGCTTTTCTGATGGCATATTTCAAACACGCGGGTGGATCGGCACGTGTACCCTTTCCACAAATATTATAAGTATTCGTCATGTACCACCAGTAGAGCATGTTTCGCTTCCAACTGTTGCTCATTTTTGACACTTCGGTAGTAGCGAAATAACAATACTCTCGTACCATTTCAAGATTGATGTTCTCCACGGGATCTGTCTTGCACAAACATAATACCGTGCTTACACCATACACAGAGCAGTACCGATGACTGCTATCACATTTTACCTCAACCAAGGGTTCCCACAAGGACCCCTTTTGGCCAACATCGTCCTCAAAATAGATCTCACCGAGTGATGCATCAG
>JALLAS010000491.1:0-12826 GCA_036939415.1 Detonula confervacea | reverse complement strand
TTGTATTAGATGATCCCCCCTTCTGTGTAGTATTAACAGTGAAACTCAAGTCTTTTGGTACGCAAGGATCCTTAATAGACCCAACAATGGTCAGGTTTGTTGAGTCATCAGACTCAAAGAGGACTCCCACCTCCATTGATACATCAAATTCACCACCTATAGAGAGAGCAGAGTCTGATACAGACAATTCAGCTAAATCGCCAAGTGTGAGAGAGCTGCTAAAAGAAAGAGGAAGCTCCAGTTTCTTCCCAAAGTTCAGTCCTAGCATAAAGTTCCCTGGTGACGATGACGTCCGTTTGTTGTAAGCTGCTGTGATAGTAGTATTTATGCCTGTGGCATGTGTGAGGGCTTGCCCAATCCTACTTGCCAGGTCATCAAGAGTCTTGAATCGGGGACCAATCGCTGGATGCACTGGTTCGTTGACTGTGGCGAATCCTTCAATTGTCTTTGCTCCACCAGGGGCACTGGGTGAACCCTCCGGTGTCTTCCAATCTTCTTGTGGCTCAAATAATCCAAACATTGTAATATCATTAGCTGTTGTGTTGTCAGCTTTGTATGCCATGGTGTACATGACAAATTTCTTCTCCTCTAAACCAAGGACAACATCGCAATCAAGATTGCAGTTCTGAAAGTATAAAATGGGTAGACTTGTGTCACCTTTTCGATGCACAGCAGTACAGCTACTGTTACTTGAACTTTCCAGGCACACGACCTTAGTTTCATCAGCTTCACAATCGGTACTAGTTTCAACGTCAACAAGCCATTGACTGGCATTGGCATCGGGAGCTGATATATTGAATGCATCAAAAGTTAAAGTGCAAACATCAGCCTGTTCACGTAATACTCCTGCATTGCCTGGAATAGGATTTGCATCAAGGCCCACCCTTATCACATACAGCTCGAGGGTGGTTTCGTTTTGGATGATGAGGTCCTCCGCTGATAGTATCTTAAGACCTTTGAGTGCACGTTTGTTAAAAGGTTCTACCTCAACCTATACATGTTTAGCATGAGAAAGTAATGAGATTTGAGAATTTGAGAGGTGTGGGGTTTGATGGGGCACATGTCCAACCTATTGGCACTTACGAAGAATTCAAACAAACTGTTACTCATCACTTTTGTGAAAGACAGAATTTTTGACAGGGATGTATCCATCAAAGGAATGTTTGTCTCAAGTGCCGGGGAGGATGTAGATTGCACGATGAGTTCTGTTGATTTAGGCGGAAAGTGACATTGGCGTTAGTTGTAGATAGTGGTAACATGACATGTGGGGGGCACAGATACCCTACCCAACAGAGTGTGAGTAGTCGTCTTATCATCAATGACTAAAAGAAGTCGAACAGCATTCATCGGTGAAAACTTGATCGAGTCCAAAAAAGCTTCAGATGATGGAAGTGCTATGTTCGGTGAAGTATCATCAAACATATTACTATCCTCCACTTTAAATGTAAGGCCTGATTCCAAGCCATCCAAACCCGAGACACCACCAGCAGAAACACCAAGAGACGCATCAAAGTTGTACCCAACTTCACTCTTGAGGAAGAAAGATGGGAAGAAAGATGAGTTTGTGATATTCACGAAATCACCTGCCTCCTTCAAAGCTCCACAGCTTGCATCATCACAGTAGTCTAAAAGAGCATATCCCTCGAAATTAGCTGAGCCGCTTCCTGTTGCTTCAATCAAGCCAAAGGAAACATCAGCTTGAAGCACTCCACCGGCAAATAGCTGCACAAAGACCGGGTCGAATTCAATTCTAGTCGTCATATTGGTCACACTTAGACGGGCACCGAACGTGAGTGAACCACTCATATCATATGATCCAATGACGCCAATATCTATGCTATCCGCAATACTGTCCAGCATCCCATCTGCATTGAAGTTTTCTTTCAAATCGAACTGGATCAACGAACAGAAAGTGAACACAAGGTCATCACTGGTACCACTGATGTCAATAGATACAGCCTTATCACTTTCTTCACAGATGTAGCTACTGTTTTGTGTCACCGTAAATATCGCAGGATTTGGGATAGGAGGCAATGTGTCATTTATTAAGTTGCCTGGTGTAAGACGCTGCTGGAAGGCTTGACGCAACTCATTCTTCAGCTCACCAAGAAGAATAAATCCATCAACTTTGTTGGCAGGCAGGGCAGTTATTGACTGGTTGAAATTAGATGAACTGAGTCTCTCAACCCAAGGGACTAGGTCCAGCATGTCTGCAATTGTTCTGTCCTCTCCGGCAACCAGTCTATTTATTGTGGTCTGAACCAGTGGAACGTATTGATTCAAAGTCTTCACGTCTGCCAAAAAAGCGGTTTCTTCTTTCAATGTTGTTGCCATTCTCTTGATCAAAGAAATATCAATGGCTATGTCTATATCAAAATCAATGGTTGAGTTGGTGTCTGAATCAAAGATATTGTCGTCCAGATACGAAATGGTTCCCCCCGCCCCAATGTCACCACCTGTCACAAAGACGAAGATGGGAAGACTAACATCCAGTCCTGCCCTGACCTCGATGCCTCCGTTGTTTGGTTTGATAAAGTCAAGGAAGTCGCTTGGGCTATTTAAGACCAATGGAGCTGATGGAATAGAAGCAGAGAAGTCGACAAGAGCTCTGGCTTCGGTTATAGACGCCTCGAAACTTCCAAGAGGGAGTTTTGTAGACCACTCATTTAACCCAAACAGTCCATTCAGCGTGAAGTTGTTTATCTCAATGAATGAAGCTGATGGCTTAGTCAGATCCAGACCAAATGATAAGTCAATTGTGGCCCCAACATCAATTACAATAGCCTTCAAAAGATCGGCTTTCATCGCATCTACCTCGTCTGCAAAGGAAAATGCTTGCAAATCATCACTTAAGTTGTCCCCCAAGGTATTGCTCAAGAACGACTTCAGTAGCTCTTGAACAGACGCCTTTAGACTATCATCTGATTTGAAATCAAACACAACGCCAAACTTAACAATCGCGCTCGTGTCAAAGTCAATATCAAACGTAAGGCACAATAAATCATTCACTTCAAGTACCACAAAAGGTTGAGCTGCTTGTGAGGTCGTCGTGCTGCTCAGGCTTCTATGATCAAACTCATGAGAAGCAATGACATCTTTTACAGCTGATATCACTCCACCCCTATGAAGGACTTGAGATCTATATTTTTGCTCTCGCACTCCCAACCGTCTTCTGCTGGTTGCTGCTTCCAATGGAGATGCATCGTGTTCAGAGAACAAATCACTGATGAATTCGATCAACCTGCGGGCAGACAGGTTGCTGAAATTATTAAGCAAGAACTCCCCATTGATCTCTGTCTTGTTGTCGGAAATATTCTCCAACGTCTCTTTTAGTCCAGCATCCAGAACAACTAAAGTCTGAAATGAGACATCTTCATTAGAATCAGGGACGAAGCCCAGCTTTTCTTGAATAAGGGCAATGTGTTTGCAAGGATTGAACTCATCAAGTGTGATGCTTGGGTTCAATTCTCTCAATTCTGTTTCTGTGAGATTAGATGCATATTTTGCAAAAGAATCTGAGGTGCCAGAACAGCCATTCCGCTCAAGACGACTTGCATGTCTAACAACAGAGCGTATTTCAGGCGCAATCAAGTTTTCCACTGAAGGGGATACAGTATAGAGGGGATACAGTAGCAAGCGTCAGTACTGCATGTGATGATAGAAGGAAATAATGGAGCAAACATAACAACATGGCTTTCTTGACTTACCTTCTTTTGTCAAGTTGATGAACTGCTGAAGCCCATTCGAAAATTCCGTAAAGTCTCTCATGATCTCAAGCAGCCCATCCATTGCTGTGGCAGTCTGATTACTAGCTTCCAACGTAGGGGTGTAGTTTGCAATCGTGGCCAAAGATTCAGTCAAATTTTCAAAGACATCAATCAAGTCAAAATCATCCACGAAGACATCAAGCCCAGCATCAAAGAGGATGTTGAAGTCCCCATCAATCATATCATCAGTATCTACCCGCACAAAGGGTGAAATATTTATCGTGTTTCCTTCAACCGTTAACCCGACCTTGAAGTTCAGGTCAACATCTAAAGGAACAACAAATGTTGGCTTGAGTGGTGATACATCTGCAGTCTCCGCGACCATATCCGCAACAGAGGAAAAGAATTCACCCTTACTGGCAAGCTCCGCAGACAAGCTGACTGAAGACGCATTGATTGCAATCATTTGAGTTCCTAACGAAAGGCTTGCAGTTATTGGATCAACGATCAAGGTTGCAAAGGCATCCCATGATGAGATTCCCAGACCTATAGCATCCTGTAAAGCATCACCAACAGGTATTCCTTCCGTAAGGATGGACTGCATGACATTCAGGTCAATTTCTATCTTGAAGTTAATATTGGCACCTTTATTAACACAAAAACGGGAGAGTGAATTAAGAAAATGATACAATGAGAAGAGTATGAGTGGTAGACATCTGAACATTACTCACCAGCCAAAATAATAGTGTCCTCCTGTAACTGCTCCAAACCAATGATTATTGCAGATGGGTCACTGAAGCCGAGTTTCTTCAAGTCAGTCTCATTTGCTCCTGCACTAGAGGAAGGTGATGTGCCCATGACATCATCAAGTATGTTTTGTACCATATCAATAATTTCGCCAACTGGGAGCCTGAAGTTGATGGTGAGAGTAGAGTCCACCCCAACTGCAAATAATGTGCTGTCAAGATATGGTTTGATATCTCCATAGATGGTAATTCCAACTGCATCAAGAGTACCATTGATGGTGTTGATCGCATCCCGTACCGTATCCACCAAGGACTCTTGCTGTGTATCATTTGTCTGTTGAAGTTTGCGCCTACTGCAGTCAAAAGAACCCAAATCAGCTATCATTTCGTCCGTAAAGTTGGAGAAGAGTCGACGAACGAAATCAGTGGATCCATAATCTTGTCCAAGTTAATGGATAACGAGTCAAAAGCATCCCCATCCAATGGATCTGAGATTGCTGAATAAATTTGCTGTTCAAGCTGGCTAACCAAATCGATGATTGTGTCAATGAGAGGACAGACATTCAGGGAAAAATCTGCTGCAGGTAAATCCGAATCAAAGAGATCTTACAACAATATAAATAAGGTTAGCATTGCGAATAAAATTGTGAAATTGGGAGTTGCTCAATGTACTTACCTTCGTCCTCCAGCAATAATGTGATCTCAATGAGGTCTGAAGTTCCACTTCCAACTCGAAGAGGGAATGAAACATTTAAGCTGCCACTGAAATCAAGTATGTTTGGGTCTGCTTCCTTGACAACAAATAGATCAACAATATCTAAACGATTCTTGAGCTTGACGGATGCATCGGCCAAAAATGATCCTCCTTCCAAAGCAAAGTCAATGGTCTCAGTTGATCCAGGCAAATTGATGGCAAAGCCCTCAGAGATGTCTTTGGCACTAATGGCTACAGATGCCTCGAATCGCTCAACGAAAGTAAAGAGCTGAATATTTGTATAGCTCGATGCACTTACGTCTGATACTGGAATGATGGCACCAAGATTCAACTCAAGGAGGAGATTGCCTCCTATTTCTATTCCTTCCAATACATCATAGAACGACCGATCCAATGGGATTTGGTCTCCTATCAATTCACTAAGGCCATCAATTGCTTCTGCTGCAGTTAGGCTTGATTCTAGTTCAACGGCAATCTTCATTTCAAGCTTTTCGGTGACAGAGTCATACCCGCCACCAATTGAAAGAGTGTCAGAGATACAGCCAGATTCAATCTCCCTAAGGAAGCCAGTTACAGTAGTTTCATTCCCGGCTAGGTAGGCTACACCATTACGTTATATGCATGTTAAGAAAACCCTAAAAGAAGGCAAGAACGGAGCCCCTTCAGTAAGCCATCGTGGGTATGAGAGTGAGCCAATCTCATCGAGCATGCAGATTGTTTCTGATGGTTGAAAGAAAGCACAAATAAATGAGATTATTGCGATTGAAAACAAACACCACCATAGCCACAATGAGTACTTACCATTTGTTAGAAACTCGTCAAATACTATGTCAATCCCTAGCTCAAAATCAAAGCTAGACAACTTTGTAACATCATCTGATGATGCGCTCACAGAGACCTGTGCAGGAACATCGTCCATATTCACTAATAGGAAAGAATCAAACGTTCCAGTAAAATTGAATGAAGTCAACTGATTGGCACCACCATTGAATACATCAAAGGGAGTCGCCATATTATTTGCCGCCAGAGCGACCTCAACACTTGGATTGATGTTGATGCGGGGGAACGTACCAATCTCAAGCGAAAAACTGTCTTCAATAAATGCTCTTACTTCCATTTTCAACTCATCTAATGATGATGTCACCACAACGGAGTTGAGAGAAAGGTCAATGTTGACCTTGAAGTCAATGATGGCATCGAGCTCAAGAGTTAACTGGTTGGAGCTGGCAATATCTGTGAGCAGCTGAGCAGCGTCGTTGAAACTACTTCCAAATGGAGCTATCAATGATCGAAATACAACGCTGTTGTCCGACAGGACGGATCCTAGGTTGCTGGATAGGGTGCTCAGCGTTGCAGCAGGATTTACACCCATGACATGCATGGTGAAACGTGCACCCAAGCTCAGAGTACCACTATCCGACACATCAATCTCAAAATCAAAGAGGAAGCCCTGTCAGGTGTGAAGTAGAGAAATAATCAAAGGGCATAAGGTTTGTTATGACGAATCCTACAAAAGTCTCTACCGTGGATGGATGGGCCTGCACTTGCCTGGACATTGTCTATGCTTAGCCTTGGTGGAAAGAGTTGTGTACTATCAGGAGAGAAGTCGCCAAAAGAGATGTCGCCCCCACCAAACGTGGTTCCATTAATTTCCAAACCACCAGTAGGGATATCTACTCCTACCTCAAACACGCCATTTAAGGCCTCATTGACTTCCTTGATGATCTTCGTCTTCACAAAGTCAGCAAACGATCTAACAGAAGGAATGTTCGATGGGAATAGAGCGCCATACAAATCTGAAGGATGGAAGCTTTTAGCGGTCAACGTAGAAGATGTGGATAGATCGAAGGCACATTGAATTTCAGATAAATAACTCTCAATCTCAAACACTTCTTTCGTTTCAGGGTCCCAGGGCTGTCCTGTGTTATCCACTCCATTGAAACGGTTGAATATCCCATTCAATTCGGCTTTATTGCTGAGGGTGCTCAGGATTTTGATGGCGAGCTCGGGGCCAAACTTTGGTGCAAACAGTGACTTCATATTGAATGATAGTGCAGTTTGATCAGCGAAGGATGTGGCTTGGTTGTAGGCAACAGCAATCAGAGGCAGAAATTGCTCTAAAGGGAAGTCTCCACGAACGGGGAATGCATCTTCAAACGACTGTCCCAGAGCAAGACCTGGGATCTGGACACCGTCATGAGTTGGCATGGGGAATGTGGCAACGAGTTTGGCCCAGAGAAGACCCTTGAGCTCAGATGAATACTGATTCGATGATTTCTTGCTGCCAAGTTGGAGAAGTTCAGTGTAACGGGCTAAACCCTTTGGCTTTAGGCAGATCAGGTCTTGGAGCTCAGTGTCTAGCAACTGCACATCTGCCTTAAAAGAGTTGTAGTAATCCTTGAATTCATCGAGCAGATCCGTGGCAAAGGTGAGACCACCGAACTTGTCCAACACACCTTCAATCTGGCCCAGTGGTCCACCGGTAAAGTTTGCCCCGCCATTGTTGGCAACATTAGACAGCCCCCCAGTGAGCTCTTGCATAATCTTGGCGAGGAGATCTTCAGTTTCATCAATCAATTGCCTGCATTTGATCAACAGCAGCAAAAAGGAAATGTATGAGATTGACGAGTCATAGTGAACATGCATCAAGGTGAAATACACAAGATGTGGTCGCACTCACAATACATTAAAATCGATTGACATTTTTGGGGCACTTGGTCCAAAGAGATCATCATCAGTGATGGAGATGATGGGCTTGAGGGCTGGGATGTTGGGGACATTGATTTCAAAGCTAGCTGGCAGGGATGCATCAAGAACCCCAATTCTGCGCCATGGTATACTTTCACGCAGTGCCAAGAGGGAAGAAGAGATATTCCGGAAATAGAGTATCTCGCTCGCTTCATCCATACCAAGCCCAAAGGCCATGGAAATCAATCCATCATCAATGCATACTGTAGCGGTACCAGCAAGGTTCAGGCTTCCTGATACGGTCGCAGATGCTTCAAATTTGGCAGAGATGTCTTCGAGCTGAAGAAATGAATTCTCTGCAATGCTAGTTGATGTTGGCGCTGCAATGCTACCAAAGAGGATGTCATAGAAACCAGTCCCAGTCATCTCGAATCCAACTGTAGTTGTTTGGGGTGGGAAATTAGTGAGTAAGAGGCAAGAAAATGGAGCAACCAAAACACACAGTCTACCCACCCAACACTCCTATATGTGCATTTGCACTCAGATCCAACGATATATCGAGGCTGATTGGACTAGATTCATTGTTTCCGGGGACCAATGCTGACAAGAAGTCTACCCCATTCAAAAGTTCTAACGGGGCCTGGATAATATCTTCAAGTGATGCTACACTTTGGGCCGAGATATCCAACTCAAACCGAATGAATAACATACTACCATCGAAGCCACCAGACACAGAAAGCAAGTCGAGCAAATCATCGAGGATATCATCCTCTTCCTCTTGCAAGTATCTCTGCGGCCTAATATACTTGTTGTGTGGCAGATGGTGGGCTCGCAATGCACGGCGACGGCGGCGGACTGTTCCATCGGTAGTACTGAGAGTGCTAGAATCTGCATTGATGGAAGTTCCAAGTACGTCTTCTAGTATCATACTGATAACGTCTTCGAATGTGGGAGGATTCACAGAACTCCCAATTTCTTTCACCTCAGCACAGAGATGGAACAACTCACTGTTTGCTGTGCAAGAGAGAAAATATTGAAGAAAGAAAATAGTTAGATGACATGATACGAATGGTGGGTCCAGGCTGAAGAAGTGCACTAAAACCCATTACCTTGCAATACACGCTCGATGAACTGTCCAGCATCGGGGAACAAGTCATTGAGGGTACTTGTACTAGTTGTTGCATTATCGAAGAAGTTGATCCCCCCGAAAGACATTGGGCCAAGGATGGACTCAGGAGAGAGATTGATGGATCCAAGTTGACCAATCAACGATTGAATGATCTCAGACACTTGACACGCATCAAAGTCCACCTTTACAAGGGCCCCCTTGCTATCAAACAAGTTTGTATCCTCCATCAGTACCCCAAAGGTCTGTGTGAAGGTACTAATGGTAATAGTAAAGGGCAACGAGGCAGCCAATTGTCCAAACGGAGTAAAAGCAAGCTGTCCCACGATTGTACTCGATAGTCCTATCCCATTCGTCAAATCCCCCGTGGCCGACAGCTCCGCCTCAAATGGGGCATCCAACTCTATCCCCGCAGAGAGGAAGAACGATCCGTCATCAATCCCAATACTGTCGAACAAATCAAGGTTAAGGTCAGACGTCACAGCCTTGGCTTCCACCCGAAGCGCACCAAGACGTAGAAAAAGGCTCCCAATATTAGCCTCGGAGGTGCTTGCCGAAAAGAACCCCATCAAATCTTGTACCTTGAATCCAGTACTAAGCGCCAACGTAAATTCTACATCAATTGTGGCATTTCCCAATAACTCGGCAATGTTCGCCGATTCTCCCCCCTTTCCAAACATGGATTGGGCCGGTTCCAACATGTCAAAGGCCGTGGATACCGCCGCTTGAAAGTCAGAGACAATGTCCGCAAGGGTTTCCTTAACGGTGATATCCACGTCCAAGGCAATTTCCGAACGGGAGGGGAAGTATCCCGCAAAGGCAGACTTGACGCCCGTAAAAGTTAGTACCTCTTTGGCAAGATCCTCAAAGGTCGGTACATCTTGCAAGATACGTTGAGAGCCATCTTCGTTGATTTCCATCATTTCCAAACCACGACGTACATTGGAGCATGGAAGTAAATTAATTGCATTGATGATTTCCCCTTTAACATCGTTTGCTTTGGTTTCTGCCGAATTCGCAATGGCAGTCTTGACATTCTCCGTAAAGGAAGGGGGGAATTCGATAAACCCACCAAGTTCGCCTTGAATCGTATCAAACGTAAGATACTCATCCAACACCGGTCCGAGGACACCTCCCAATTCAAATCCCGAGATGGAATTAACCAGCAGATTACGATAAGGACACACGTCAAAGTTGAAGTTGACAGAGGGTGGTTTGGTATCAAACATGTTCGTGTCGGACGCAACAATGGCAATACTGCTTGTCATCGAATTACTCCCAGCCGTAGCTTCGAGGCTAGCCTCGTATCCCCCCGTGGCAGTCCATCCTTCTCCAGGATATACAAAACCGAACACTCCATCCATATCAAATCTCCCATTGAAGGCAATGGTCTCCGATGCCAACAAGGGTAAATCCTGCGATACCTCTGCCACAATGCTGGCCTCAAACTTGGCAGTAGTCGTCCCCAATAAAAATTGTTTGAGTAACAAATTCACTGATAGGGGAATGTGTAGTTCGTAGTCTACCGATAGGGTGGGGAAGGTGTTGATATCGAGGTTTGGTAAGGAGGAGGGGAGGATGGAAATTTGGGATGGAAATTCGAGTCTGTCGGAGAGGGAGGGGAGGGATCCTTTCAATGTTAGATCCATCTACGTGTGTATACATTTTGGATGAGAGAGATGAGAAAGCAATGTGTTAGAATCTTTGTAATATGCATAGGTGTCATGTATGTTTGATATGAAAACAAAAGATAAATGATAGAGTCTACAAACACACACACGCGCATCGTACGAGCTCTTACCTTCCACAATTCAACTTCTTCATCAAGCTCGCACACAATTTCCAACACTCCGCCAGCGGCCGCAGCAGCCCCACCAACAACATCAGTGAAGCTCGCAATAACCTCATTAAAATTCCTCCTCAACCGTTCCGCAATATCAATAACCTCCTCGCTAGCAATATCGATCCACTCGTCGCGACTTTCCTCCGTAGCTTCGAACAATACATCGAATAAATCGGCTTTGAAATCGAATAGATTGTTCAGAGGCAGGGTATCGAGGAGGGGAGGCAGGCCCGTGGCGGCGAGTTTTGCGGATACTTCTTGTTCGATGCGGAGTTCGAGGGCGTCGATTGCGTCGAGAAAGTAGGGCTTGTACGAGCCTGGGAGTTCACATGTTGAAGCGACTTGTGCACGACGCTCGTTTTCGTTGTTGGCAGGAGGTTGGCGTAGTCCATCTTGAGCGTCTTGGTAGTAGAGGACATCATCAGTCGTATCAGAAGCGGACGAGGTGGTGGGTGAATCGTAATTGTAGTCGGTGGGAGATGATATTGGACGGGCGGAAGCGATGGTAGGCCCGCCTCCTCCACCCGTGTGATACAGGAGGAGAGCAAAGACCCAGCATGCGTTGGTAGTGCTGGCGGTACGCATGATCAGCAACACGTTGAGCGTGGAGAGAGGGTTCGTAGGTTATTCTTGTAGAGTTAGTTGATGTTGATTGGAATGTTCTTTTATCGTGATGTTGATAGAATACAACGGAATAATATCTATGGCTCTCTCATTTTGGATATCGAAGGGAGAGATAGAGAGGATCCTGGTTTTTCCCATGTTAGGTTTGTTGGAGTTGGAGCGACGCACGCAGTCAGTATCCACACGCTTGCATGCATAGCATGATATAATTATGTTTGCTTCACCCGGGCGAACAAACATCAGATGGTATCGTAAATCGGCGTCGTGCAATAGTAAGACCGACACCAGGTACATACACTGGGGGGTACCATACATATCGTACAATGTACAATATAGTATTGTTGTATCAAAGCGTTGTTTTGTACCTTACCAATTGTACCATAAATTGTGGAGCTTGGTGTATGGTAAGATTTAGATACCGGTAAGATTCCCTACAGATACGTACACAAGCAGCAAGATAAGCATATGGCATGCTATGATATCTATACGATAAAGCCGATAGCGGCATCCAAAAGGGCATAGTGTTTATTTCCGGCCGCTCTGAATGCTGTGTGTGTCCACTGGGCGCACCTGGATGGCTGTCCCAGTGTTGAATAAATCGGCTTTTGCAGGTACCATATGTGCCGTTTTGTCTGAGAAGGATCTGATGATCTCCATTGGTTGTTTCGTTGTAGATCGGTACGTCTGGTGTTGACGAGTACCAGTCCGTTTCGACCTGCTTGACATCTTCCCATATATTCACGTAGGAATTAATATTCCTAGGCATACCGTGGCCGATCTTGTCTTTAGGATCAGCCACTGTAGGGCCGATATGGGGTACACAAAGCTACAAGAAGCTATGTAGATAGAAGAGCAATAATTCGACACGATCCCAAAAGGACCGGCCTGTATGTTTCGCCAAAATATGTGTCTTCCGAGAAAACGGAAACCAGCCGCAAAAAATAAGTTGTCTTCACAGAGTTGGAAAATTTGATATGTAGGTCTTTGGGCGGGCTGGTCAATCAATGGATAAAAGTTCATCGATCGAAAAGGCCCTTCCTGAATATTGGCTGTATCTCGCTATCTCAGTAGTTTAGTCATAAAATAGTTTAACACCAATCCGACAACCGCTGTTTTAAGCGTTAAGGGTTGTTGACTGGCGGGATCCTTATATAAAAGGGTTGCCAGCATGCCAACCCTTAAGTACCCTTTGTTTTTGATCTAACATTAGTATGAGTTCCATCATAGGATACTCAGTTGAGGTACTGTATGATTTAATCTCTGTCAGTGCCGCTATCCTGGATGGCGATCATGTTGCATTGCTCAAATTTCTTGGTATACCTGATGGGGCTCCAAGCAAATTCAAATTCAGCAGTTGAGTCACTAATGTACCCCGTG
>JALLAS010000490.1:0-12828 GCA_036939415.1 Detonula confervacea | reverse complement strand
TTATTGGTGACGAGCAAGGCTGGCATGGAGACGTTTATCACGTTATTGTCAGTTGCTTTTTGTTTGCTTGCTTTTCATTCGAATCGCGCGTTCCACGATAAGGTACGATATTGAACGTTCTTTGTGTCGGTATCCTACATAGGAACTCATACACTCTCTCGCAATCTGAGAGCTTTCATTTTTTAACATGGACTTACCCTGAATCCTATTTGCACGCCGCGTATCTAGCAGATTATAAGATGCAATTTTTTTTCAGGTGAAGCGCATTGAGAAGAAAGATGATAGGAATTCCTATCAATAGAAATCAGGTTAAAAATCAATGAAAGCTATCCACATAGGACCCAAACCAGTCGTTAGAGAAGAGCAGTCACAGGCAGGTGGTCTTCGGCCGTCATCGGAAGAGAAGGACCGTGCGTTGGCAATGGTGTGCATCATGCAACTAATTGTTTTGTGCATAATGGAACTGATTTTTACGTAATCGCCACCATGTTCATATCTGTGTGATCACACTTATGCAAGCGTGACCACTCTTTCATAAGCGTGATATAGGTAGGTATGGGGCTGTGCCAATCACTTTATTTGCTTTATCCATCATCCGTCTATGACTGCCATAAGCGTCAATGTAGGCCAATGCATTGCACAATAGAGGTATCATATAACGTATGCTCCCTCAAATATCGGGTCATCCGTTGCATTGAAACACAATCATTGGGCCGTTCAGACGGAATGAAAAAATCTTGAAACGCATATCATACTGGTTTGATGGGAAGAAGCAAGTTCGGCTGGCTAAGACTGTTGAATTCATTCATCATTCTTTGCTGTGATAGTGCATTATGGTTCATGGAGCGGGAAGTGCACTGGAGTCAAAATTACTAGCAATTCCGATTTTTGACGAAGCAAGATACATCGAACATTATCGTGTCTCTAGCATAATTGTAGAAGAGTGTAGACTATCGCAGATGCTGATCTCTCAACCCAGCATGGCAAACTATGCTGGAACTGCTCACTACGACCATGGTATATCTCTAGAGAGTGTTAGAGATCAAACATCAACCATTTTCTTGCTCATTTCCTCACATACTTAGCATGGACCAGGCACAATAAGCCCTGATTGGTTCAGATTAGATTCATTGACACAATAAGAATGATACGATACCAATTTCAAAAAAGTCAGCAGCAAGACCCATTCTAGCCTCTCAATGTGGTAAATTACTTGCCTGGTGGGGCAGATCATGGAAGAATGTGAAGCTATCTTTCAAAGCTTTAGTTCTAGTCCTGAGGATATTCTCGTCAGGTTTCATTGGCATGATCTTGAGGCTGTTGCAGAATGGTCGGCCATTTTGGTCTAGTGATACAGGCAGCTTGGACACCAAAACTCATGCGTTTTGCTTCTTCTGCATGTTTCAGTGGCTAAGCATGGTCCAATACACCATTGACCCACTCTGTTGCATAAAGCAACCTTCAAGCTACTACCACGCACCCAACTTGCATCAATATCTGCCATCTTGAGCTTTACATCTGTTGGGGACAAGAACATCACCGTTGTCTGGTTCTGGCTGGCATATTTAAGACCAATATACCTAATTTTGGTGCACCAGAAATTTGCGCTCCCCAATACCGATGGAGATCGACCTCCACGTGGAACTATTGTCATCCAACCACCTGGACATAAAAATGGAGAGGATCCAACGCTGGAACCCAATTCGTTACTGATGTGGAAGGCTTCCATGACCGTTGCAAAGATCTTCCATATTTTGGATGTCAACGGATGTCAATCCAGATGTACTTGGCTAGTTTGTCTGATGGGGTATCATAGAGAAGGGTAGAAAATCCTGTTGCACAATGCACAACAAATGCACACAACATGTTAAAAACACAAAAAATCTCCGCGGAGCCCCAAAATCAATAAGAGTGACATCGATAGCATTGTCAGAATTAGCAAATCAGAAGCACTTCCCATCAACCTCACCACATTCCTTCTACCATGCCTCGTGCTCACACCCCCATCCTCGTTTGCCTCACAATCACTGCGCCAGAGGATATAGACATGGGGTATTTCCAGCCCACCCACTGCCCCAGCGTCTGCCCCGAAGCTACATGCCCTGTCAATACTTCAAATGAGGTGAATGTCAGGAGCCTGATCATTGCTCTCAAGAATAGTCCAAAGAGCAAACCAAGGCACACTGATGAGAATATTGAGTAGGCAAATAATCACCGCATCTACCAGCTTGCCACGAGGGGGGGGGGGTGAAAATAAGTGGGGAGGGATTCTCAACAACAAAATACATTGTCAAATGGTGGCATCGTACACCCTCAAGATGTTCAAGCAGACCGAGCAGGAGAACAATCAGACTGTGCTAGACTGGATTTCATACAAATAAGCAGCTGACGTCAATGATGCGGGGAGGAAGGGAAGCACAACAGACAAACACTACATTATGCCCAACGGTGGGGAGATAAAGATCAATTGGGATGATGTGGAAGAGAGTATGCTCATGGCGTCTGAAGAGAATGAGGACAAACCTATCATCGACATTCATTATTATCCAGTGCAAAGCTATGTGCATCTGCCTTAATGGTTCTGATAGAGATCAGGAAAGGCTGATTCAACTGCTCACAAGATAGCACAACAAAGTCTTCTTTGACATTCCCTCATGGCAACCTGGGGAAAAGGAAGCGCAAATCTCTGGACAACCCCGTCGTTGTTAAACTCATGGAGCACATGGACGGGGTCAAACAGTACGGGGAGGTTGAGGCGATCCGATACATGCGGATGGCGAAAGGAGAGATAGAGACAAGAGACAATGACGATTCTATTCGTAGGCTACCCACCAACATGACCAAGCCAGGATGCTACTGGGAGTATGGTAAATCAAACCACTTCAAATTAGCGAGAGAAACAGGTAGTGGATTCAAAGCGGTGTGGATTCATCCTGATCTTCCACAGCCAGTAAAGGGGGGTCCCAGGCAGCATTATGAGCAGATTCAAGTAGGTACCTTTCCTTTTGGGAGGAGCATTATCATCATTTGAAGGTAGGTAATGCTTCTGAGGACATTTGTTCCCATTGTTGGAAGTGGCGGCAAAACCATAGATTTTTCACTTGGTGCTAATCATTTTTTCCCCTCATCGATGAAGCCGGAAAAGGAAGCAGAGCAGGTGCTGGATATAACCAAGAACATTCCCAAATTGCCGTTGATGAAGGGCGCAACCCCGGATACTAACGATGTAGATGGGGATGATATCCCGGAGGTTGTACAAGGGTTGTCAGAGGAGGCATTGCAATTTACACAGCCAGATCCCAATGAAAATGCATCAGATGAAAAGAAGGAGAGCAACGTGCAGATGCTGATGCGTGTCGCCTATCACATTAAACAGGCACGAGCACAACATAAGTTGTACATACTTTGCACTGCTAACGCTGTTGAAAACAAGTTACAAACACACCTCATTCTGATATGGTGCACGCGTTTGTGGTTGATTATGGCCAGGATATGGACATGCTGGCATTCAACAGTGCCCAGCCAAGAGAATCCTACTAATACTCACCACTGAGCATGTACAACTTGGGTTGTGTGAACGGCGCTCATGTGACGAGTGAGAATGACGAGCCAGAGGAACATCTACACGCCCACGTCTATCATCAGGGTGTAGGGAGCAATGGCTGCAACAATGTAGCTTCTCTACTTCTTATGATTTTGAGGAAGGAGAACATCATGAGGGAGGGAGAGATTGGAGGAGAGCTCAATGTTTCTTTTGACAACTGCTCTGGGCAAAACAAAAACAACAAGGTGATTTGTCTGGTGGCATACCTTGTGGAGATGGGATTATTCAAGAAGGTCAATTTCATCTTCTTGGTGGTTGGGCACACGAAGAATGCTGCCAATGGCCTCTTCAATGCATTGAAGAAGGTGTACTGCCGAGATAATGTTGGGACATGGAAAGGTTGTACAGTATCTTGAACACATCCAAAATAGTGACGGTACACAAGACAGAAGAGGGTCAAGGGAACTTCCTTTATCTATTTTATCGGGAGCTTTCAGGCATGGTTAAACAAAACCACATCTTCTTGATGGACCATGCCACTTGCTGCAGTGGAAACAAACTCCTCATGGACATTAAAGACTGCAACATTGCAACCTCAGAGCTCATCTGCTTCAACACCATCAAGCAAACCTTTCATGGTCGCAAGGATGCTGTGAAGAAGTTCTCAGAAGCAGTTCTTCGCTGCCCACAGATCATTCGAGCAGCAGAGACAGAGATGCCAAATACCCTCCCCCCACCAGGAATGAAGCCCTACACACAGGTTGAGCTGCATGACAAGTTTGGTCCTTGTCTCCCCCCCGACAAAGCTGTAATTACATGCACCAAGCCATCATCTAAGATCTATGAAATGGTAAAGAAGGAGGCGGGGGATAGAAAAACATTTAAGTTAGATTTAATGAAAAGAAAGAAGAAGGTGGTTCAAAAAATGGAGTTGGTGGCATATGGAAACGATTGGAAGGAGGAGGGTGGCAGTGATCATGATGATGAGGGTCACGAAGTGTAAAGAGGCCACATAAAGTATAAAAAAGACTTGCATTGAACAGGGTATCAATGCAATTCTTGTAGTGTCCATGCCCCCCTTCTCCGAGCATCAGAATATCCCATTGTACCAGGGCCCATTGCTTCTTCTGAGAATCCTCAACTTCGTGAAATGCATTACTGTAATAATCTGATGAGGAGGGGGAGATCCATACAATGAGTGTGATCCACAATAAAAGGATAACCACCTCCTTGCCCAGTGGTGTTGTGGCTACCCTGATCGTTGCTGCTTGATTCTGAGTACACCAGGCTGGGCATCGAGTCTTCATCATTGTCCGAGCCTTACTCAACATTATTTTCCGTGGGATCTTGTCCATTTACACAGTCACGATGTTGAAACGGAAGTGAATGTTTCATCTCGGCCAAAAACCCTGGGACGCTATGCGCAACGGTTGAGGTCACAATCTTGGATCTCAAATTCTGGCACTTCCACTGATTTGTGATTGTCGGTCTGTCTGACAGCCAATCGGGGTTTGCAAATTTCTGGTGCACCAAAATCAGATATGCTGGTGTCTTATTTGGCCTGGGCTCCTTTTGATACATTTCCATCCAAAAGTCATACCGGATCAGCATATATGGTAACTCTGACTGCTAAATTGGTTTGGTTTACCCTTGTCTCTGTGTTTTTTAATGTGATTGGTCCGTCTTCTCTTCTAGAGATATCAACCTTGGATCTTACCTTGTACCAAACTATGGCAATTGGGCTGCCTACTCTTGGCATCATTTTCTTCAATATGTGAACATGTTGGGAGCTTGTCCTGAATATTGTGCAGATGCTATTAGCATCTTATTGATACGACGCCTCTTGCAGTATTCACTTCAGCTCAGACCTCAAGGGGGAAGCTTACAAACAAGTAGCGTACTGGTATCTCATGTGCACCAGCCTGAAGCAGTGACGCACATGCAACACAACTGCATTCTCTCAGCTTTCAATCTCAACAACCCCAGCCTGTAGGTGCGCAACCGTATTGGGGACTACAGCCATGCCCAATCTCATGGGCATGGGGTAAATTTGATCTATGATGATGCGGCAGCCATAGACCCAGCACAATATATGCCTCAAGGAAGGCCGTCACGAGGCGACTGTATCAACAGAACGCAGAAGCTACGCCTTAGGCGTCCTACGATTTCTTCCCGGTCGGTAGCTCCTAGACCACGAGACTCCCCACCAGCCCCTCAGCCACCTTCGCAACCCCAGCCCCCGCCACCGCAATACCCACGGCCTAATTTACCATGCCCCTGTCACCAATTGAAGTGGTTGATGACTCCATGTTGCTATGAGAGGGATAAGGAGGGGAGGCAATGAGCACGCTCTCCCACAAAAACTACCGAGCTGTCACTCTTGCCTTTCAACTCGGCCAATCGTCTTCACAGCGCAGAGGGGCAGGCAGTCCAGCAGTTCATTGGCGCCAAACTCACCATCCCCATCGACATGCCCCTTGCCAACAAGTGCCTAGCAATCAACAGCCTCCTCATCACAGAAGGTTACCCCAAGGATGGCATCAAATTTGAAGGCGTTGAATTGGACCCGATGAATGCTGCCATCAAGTTGGTATATGTGGGGTTCACCGACAGAGGATTGGCGGGGACGTGCCTACCCAAGCTACACACAGTCCTGCCCACCGCATGTCCCATGTCAGCCATCCAACCCCAAGTTCAGGCAGTTGCGGAGGCATTGACCTCACATCCACATCAGCGGCCAATGCCCCACTGCTCAACTGTCTTGTCTGCTCCTGCCCACATTGGTGCTACGGCCAACCATGCTTCCTGCCCAACGAACTCGGGCACCAGCAGTCCAGCACCCACGGGCGCATCTTCCACTAAGACCTGCACTAAAAACTCCCAGCTGCCACCCTTGCCCCGATCAACTGGTTCAAATGCAATACGGAGTACAGTTATCTCAGCTTTGGACGTGCCGAGCTCGAAGCCCACAAGCTACATTGCCTCCATGTTGCGGCCAAGGCCAAGCAAGCAGCAGCGCCGGCTCCCCCCTCACCCAGCCCCGGTGGTACCGGCCCGTACGCTAGCATCAAGATCCTTTGCCCCCCACCAAACGAGCAGAACTGACCCCGAAGATTGACCAAAGCGTGGTCATGGCTGAGCTTCGAGGCCTACTCATAGCCTAGATTGCTGATGCATAGACAGCTCCATCACTCACAGCGATCATTAGGCCGCAGGCCTGCCCAGTCCGGGGGTGTAATCACTCCATCGGCGGACACCTCCTGGGCTCTTCCACCTCCGCCGCCGTCTCACCCCACCTGAAATGAGAGTGCCACTCCAACTCCTTCCACATGGCAGACAACTCCATCTGCCAACAAGTCGGTGTATTCATCTGCACCCGCCCACGCTGCCACAAAGCCTTCACCTCAGCCGCAGCCCTTCAGGCGCACAATGACGACATCCATCTCCAAGACACCCTGCCCCCACTACGTATTAATTTCACTCCACACACTTATCTGATTTGGCCACACCCACTGCCAACCCATTCGAAGGGGATGACGTCTCCTCCCACACAGGCTCAGACCTGCCCACTCCTCCCCCACCATGTATCCAACCCATGCGCCGTCGCCCACCCACCATCTTCCCACTGTACCAACCTACCCATCAACCGACCCCACCTGTCCCACCTCCCACCCCCACCTCCACTTATGCAAACGCTTCCTCCTCTCCCACCACCAATCGGAAAAGCTCCTCCATTCCTGGTGCCAAGGCCTCCACTTCATTTCGACAATCTACTGTCATGACCCGCCGGACTTCTGATCAACCTGGTGACAATTTCTCAGCAAACGCAACACGATCGCCCTCTGCAAACTCATGACTGCCATAATTCATTGCATCATCCTTGCCTTAACAGAACTTGACTCGGCTGCCCCATCCTCTCCCACCCATTCTCTTGCACCCTTCTGGTGGCTCCTAGTCCACCTCGAATGTCTCATCCTGGCCCCTTCTGCCAAAGAATGCAGAGACGGAGTCAGTATCAACAAAACAATTGCCCAACGCATCGCCAGCATCCGCCACGGGGCCATCAACTATGTATTCAAGGAAGCCATGCGCATCTCCAGTTGGAAGGCCCCCACTGACAGGTGACAGGCCCGAGCGCCAAGACAACCGAGCTGCACAGGAGGCTGCCAACAATGACAACTACCGAGTGGCTCATGCCCGTCCCTATTACCTCCATCGGCAACCACAACGAGCCCATTCTCTACTCCCTCTACTCACCACCGCTGCCACCACTAGGACACCCCCCATCACCTTCCAAGCTAGCCCACCAACCGGTACACCTACCGGGCAACATATGTGCCTCCATCAAATGAGCCTCCAAGTGCACGGGAGCGGGGTCAATGCCGACTCCGCCGAAACCTTCATCGATCTAGTAGATCTCAACATTGCCTCAGTGTATGATGACACCCGCAGGCTCTTCAATCTAGTCTTTCAGGGCCTCCTACCACCATAGGTGGTAGTCTACTTCACTGACACCTACCTCTTCCTACTCCACAAAAACCCCGACGATCCTACCAAGCTATGCCCCATCGCCATTCCTTCGGACATGATATGGCTCCCCACCAGCCACATAATGGTATCCCACTAACAGAGGTTTGCCATCGATATGCTTCCGCTGAACTATGCCATTGGAGTGGACGGCGGAATGGACTTCATTATCAAGACCGCGCAGCTCAGCACCGAGAAGCACATCTCCAGGCCCCAGCTCCGCCACGAACTCCCAACCAGAGTAGCAGTCTTCCTGGACCTCAAACATATGTTCAACAACATCTCCCACGAGGAGCTCATGAACATCATTGTTGAAGACTACCCGGAGCTCCTCGCCATTGCCAACCTTTTATACCACGGCCCAGGTGTCATCCACTACTGCTGAGAGGACGGGACCTGGCTGAAAATTCGTATGCAGGAGGGCGCCAATCAAGGCTACCCGCTATTATCTCTATTCACCACCCTAGTGCTCCTCCGAGTCCTTCACCCTCTTTAATGCACTCATGCAGGAGTGCTTGCAAAGGACAGGCTCATCAGACAAGACCTGGGAGATGGCAACCATGTGGCTCCATCACTCATATGTTTGGGTACCTCAACGATGTTACCACACTCGTGCCCCTCAGGGACCTCCTCTTCTTCTGCCAGAGATTCAATGAACTTGGGGCACCACTGGGGTGCTTCCTCAACCCCAAAAAGACTCGCATCATCACCTCCACGAATGTACAGTCGATCCTCCAAGACCTGTCAGCGGCGGACAAAAGCCTGGCTGAGGAAGTGCTGATGGCTCTTTTCGAGTTCTCGGTGAAGGCACCAACAACCGCGGATGGCACTGCCACCTTTGTCGAGCTCCTATCTGGGTATAGGTTACTGGGGGCACCGGTAGGCTCACAGGACTTTGCTTTAAAATTCTTCGACCAACAAATGGCGACTGATAGCGCGTACTCAACCTCCAGACCAGACTACGGCTCTTCACACAGTGTACCATCCAGAAGTTCCCTCATCTCCTGGGAACGGAAGTGATGCACTCGGTACCACTTGATTTCAAAGCTCGTCACTGGGAAGAATGGCACGGCTTGCTCACCTCCAGCATGGACAACTAGATCTTGTCATTCTTAGGACACCTGACAGGCTGGCAGATCTCACAGACAAGCCTTATAATTATAGCCAGATCAGTGTGGCGCATGTATGGATCGGACTACTCAATGCTAGCTCCAGGGCGATACCCGACTTCGTACTAACCATGGCCATGTCAATGCAACACACAGCCCAGGGTTTCCTCATCAACCCGGACCTAGCGTCGTGTCTTCTCCATCCCACAGTTCAAGAACTATACCAACTGACCAGCAACCCCATCTTCTTCATCTTGCGACGCTTTGAACTCCTCCTTCCCCACATAACAGAGGTGGCATACAAGCCCCACTGCCCGGCCACTGAAAGATCCAACCACCTGCTCACCAATGTATCCAACCCCAGCGCTAGGGGTCGCCTCAACAGCCATTGCAACAAGGGCCTAGTGGATGCCCTATACCTATACACCCACATTGGGGATTCCCCTCATGTCCACCACTTGTCCAGCCTACTCTCACCCCATATGGCCTACCCACTAACTAGCACACTGCTGCATCAACAGACATGGCTGCCTCTTATTCCAAGGTACTAGGAAGTATGTTAGATTGGAGGCAAAGACGTCCGTACCTACCCAGGAGACTGGCTAGTAGCCATGTCTGATTTCAAGCATGACAAGTTTTGCAGGGGGAAATATTGCATCGATCAATACTGCGATAGACCAGGGTCCCATCTAGGCTCTTTATCCCTAGTGTGTGTTAAGTTGTTCTGGTAATAATAGGGATAGACAGGTTGACAAAAAGGAGGCTACCTAGAAGGGCCCAGACCGCAGACTACCAAACAACCAGACAGGTGAATCCTCCCAAATCTGGCGCCAAGAATGTTCCTCACTTCTCACATCCAACACACTCCACCTCTTCCACCTTCTCCCCATTCATGCCGCCGCTAATCAACCCCCCCTATGGTCAAAGATACATTCGACCATAGCGAACATAGCAGAGGTCACTGCGCTCACGATTCGTCATGCTCAAGCGGTCGCTGACAGCGCTCGTGCCGTTTATGCCGTCATTGAAGCCGAAGAGCAACGAGAGATTCTTCGATTCGAAGCGATGGGAGGAGATGATGTTGATGATGTCGCTGGTGAGGTGGACGACGAGAGTATTTCATCCAACGCTTCGTTCTCCGCTCATCTTGCTAGCGATTTGGCTCGCGTGTTTTGTACCCCATCGCTTGGTCTCAAGCAAACGACCGCAGTCAAGGGGATCACCATTCATCCTGATTCGAAGGGGAGGTTGCTCGTTGTGGATCAAACCGGGGGGGGAAAGAGTCTTATCCTATATATGACGGCAATATGCGTCGCGGGAATTACGCTTGTCATTATTCCGCTCCTAGCACTCACCGCCAATCAGCTATCACACCTACAGCGAGCAGTGCAGGACTACGTCGCCGTGTCCGCGTATCATCTTGACAACACATCCAAGAAGGATTTGACGGAGAAGATCATTCCGAAAATTAATTCGTTTCAATATGAATCTTCGACGTCGATGCTACTACTCTGCTCGCCACAGTTTATTGCAGACAACATCACATTTCGTAATGCCCTGCTTTGGGCTCGGGATCCGCAGGTGTTTCGACTCATTGCAATTGATGAAGCACACTTGTATGCAATACATGGTGTGTCGTTTCGTGATTCTATACGACAATTGAAACGTGATTTCTTTGCGCAACTGTATCGCAATATGGACAGGTATGCGCCATTGCTGCTGGCAACAACAGCAACCATGCCAACAACTTTCCTGCGCGCTCAGAGTTCATTGGCATACGTTAACTGGGAGCTTCCGTGTCATCAGCTTTGGTCATCTCCCACAGAATTCTGTCAACGTTACATCGAAATTGAATTATTCGTGCAGGGTGAGGTGGGTTATATTATTGTAGATCCGCTTATTTTAATGCTCACCACAGATGAAACGAGCCACGGATGTATCTTCGTAAACTTCAAGTCCGAATGCAGAGGTGGGCCGCAGCATTGGAAGCTAAGCTAGCCAATCAATTGCAATTGATCGATGTAGATGTATTACAAATAAATGGGGATATGGACAAGAATGAGAAGTTTTCTTTCGTTCGCCTCTTCACCTCTGCCGTATGATGAAGAACTACCATCCTCAAATATTGGTTGCTACACCGGCTGCAAATACGGGGATTGATCAAGTTCTAATTCGATATGTACTCTCCGTTGGGCTACCACGATGTCTCACTACGCTCATTCAGGAGAGAGAGAGGAACAGAAATGATGGTAGGCACGTTATGATGTCAGATTGGAAGCTTTTCATTAAACTGCTGCTATCAATTGTTGGCCCACCGCATTGCGCGAGCGGGAGAGGATGTGATCTTTGCATGCTTATTTGCCACACCGGAAGAGCGAGTCCGGCGCGGAGACACGGGACGCTTCGACAAGTTGCTCGGCAGACAAAGTCCAGCGACGCTGCCATGAATAATGTCATAGTCCTTGGAAAACAGCGCCATTGGCTTCGGTAGATGCGCCACGGTGGCAGTATTGTGCTCCAGAACGTTGCGGATAATTGTCGTAGCTGGGATCGCTTCGCCTGGGGCGGTGGACGAAGCGACAGCGGAGGTCATGGTGCTGGAGTAAGCAGAGAGAGGAGGATGATTTGTTTGATTAGTTTGTTGTTCTGTTTGCTGAGAATCGTGATTGTGTCATGTTGAGTTTGGCGCCAGATTTGGATGGATTTCACCTGTCTGGTAGTTTTGTGGTCTGTGGAGTCAGGGGTTAGAAGCTACTCCCCATTCCACCTACGGTGGACTCCCACTTACGTAGGTAGATATGGCGGCTTCAAACCCCCGGACTACACAGGGTGTGCGGAATGGTCCACACTCAGGGCCCAAGAGGTCCGAAAGACCGGTCCCGTCCCCTATCTATCTGATTTCCCACAGGTATCCAACAATCTACCCAAACATGCCAATCCTACATACCCGCATGTATTGTACCCGAACAGCTCGGACCTCTTTCCATAGTATGGCCTAGACCGATGCTTTGCTTCCCCTCCTGATATTATGGCTCGTCCAACATTGTTGCAGATTATTGCCACACCAAGAAGCAAACGCCGCAGTGGAAGTAGATCACGCCGAGACTGCCCATGGCGCTCCAGCGTCAGCGTCGTCAGCAAACGGAAACTAAAATCAATGGTACATGGTACCACCTACAATTATTTTTTTGTTCTCCACTCAATCCAGAGCTGTCCAGCCATAGCCACATGGGATTGGATTGGATTGGGATGGAGACAAAAGACCTGACTATATCAGAGTAGGAGAGTTGGTACCTTGTAATTGCAAAAAATGTTACTTCTGCATCAATGGTTATACGAGCGGCATTGCCCACAAGAAGAGGGCACGTGTTACAGTTGAGTACAAATGCAACACTCGAATGAAAACTGAAAAATGTACGGATCATCGTGTAAATATTGCTACGAGCGGCGCCTACTGCAAAATGTGTTACAGAAAGCAGGACAAGAGTTTAAATGCAGTAGATAAGAAAAAGAAGTGCAAGACGTCAAGATTGGGTTGTGCAGTATGCAAGGAGGCGGTGTGTGGAATCTGCTGGAAATCTGGTTACGATAAGCACCAAAAATAGCAAGTATCAGAATGCATTTTTATGCTAGTAGAAATAAAAATTA
>JALLAS010000488.1:0-12840 GCA_036939415.1 Detonula confervacea | reverse complement strand
CACCCGCAAGTGTGTCATTGTAACGAGGATATCTATGCACGGATTTGCACTGTACAATCTTGGATACCAATCGCAGACTCTTGTCTCAGGTGAAACTTTGATCTCTCATACACAATTGAATTCATCAAGTATGATGAGTCTTTTTATGTCACAATTACAATACAAACTATTCATTTGCCCCATACCCTTATGATCAATTCAATTCAACCCTACTATTCAACATTGAGAGTGTTCTCTACCTGAAAGTACTCACACAAGTTATCATATCCACCAACCAGCTTCTTGTTCAAATATACTACCGGGACAGTTTTGGTACCAACAGGAATCAAGTGAGGGAACAAATATACCGATACCTCAACATAGTCAATATCCCATTTAGCAAGTAGCTTCTTGGTAGCCTTAAAACAATTGCATTTGACTTTGCCAATCACCAAATTTGGTAGAGGTGGAATGGGATTCTTGCTGTTTGAAGCTCTACCATTGGCTTGGACACGGATGTCACATTCCATATTGGACCCTTGTAATGGTCGTCTACTAAGGAGCGAAGAGCCCAGTGAAGAGCTTATTGAAGAGCTGATTTCTACCCTTGCATGATTGATGCTTTCCTCATATGATATCATAACCCCGAGAGGAGAATCCAGTTCAGGATGAGAAGGAATGCTCTTAAAGCGCATGAATTCCAAGCATTCTTCGTCAGACCAGTCAAGTATAGGGTGAGCTTTGGCTGGGTCATTTTCAGAGTACTGGATGAAGTTGAAGTGGTCACGATCACGTGTCTGGCCACGGCGGACCCCACTCAGTAAGCACTTGACATTAGAAGATGCACATTCTTGCTTGAGTGGTTGTACCTTGAATACATCTTGTGAGAGCTTATGGAAGGCATTCTGGCCTTCAACTTCAATCTTGTNAATCAGATAAATTGGAAGATCAAGTACAGATGAGATGTTTAGAAGCATTAGATGTCGACAGAGGACGATCAACATATCACTGTGGCTGATCATTTGGAAGGTAAGGAGATTAAAAGGGACTCACCAAGTGCCAGCATGACACCAGATTGGACTCCAAAGCTGGTCAGGACAGTCACCGAGTCATCTCCAAAGTTGTCAACGATTATTCTCACTCGATCAACAGCGTTTGCAACCGATAGCTGGTTTTTTAAGTCTTCGTCATTTTCATCTTTCGTCTCCTCACAGAACTCGAGTAGTCCAATATAATTAGTCATTGTCGCGAATGAATGCCGGAGTTAAGATATTGTAAAGATATAATTTATGAGAAGAAGATGATGAGAGTGATCACTGCAATTGTGTTTCTACGATACAATGCCTACGCTCAGTTTGTTCATGGTCTGTTTCGGTCTGGCCAGAAGTGCATATGCTTAATTGAAAGAGAGGATTGATGATAGCACGATGATAGGTCCCAACTGTGAACTACGGTTGTCTGATCAAGATCTGGTATTTGATCTCAATTTTAGTCTCTGCCTGTCCAGAGTTCATTCACATCAAAGTTGACAGTGCTGACCTGCTCGATAGCTGTTCGAGAAGAAAGCCTGGCCTGCTGGGGCAAATTCATGAGCAATAGAAAGGAGATCCAAGATCAAGAAGGTGGGTTTGTTGGGGCCAAGAGGTGGGGCATGGCGGGTAGGCGCGTGATCATTTTTACTTATTTTACTTGCTACCTGCCAACCCTGATCTAACTGAGGAATCAGTGCTAGTACGAATCATCGTCGCCTCTATCTATCTGGATATCTGTGAACATTGAATCTCGGGCAGTCTCTGGTCGTGTCGCCTTCGTCCGTGGTCCGTGGTCGGTCGTACTAAAATATTATGTGGTACAATAGGCACAAGTTCTTACCTGGGCGGTGGTGTCAACGCTTGTATTTCGTCGTATTGTACTTCAGTGACGATACTTCTGGATGGGATTGAAGATCAGGATCAGAGCTGCTCAGGTAGCAGCAAGTTTCTGGATGGGATTGAAGATCAGGATCAGCTGCACAGTACAGGCAGCATGACCAGGAAAGGATACAATAGTCGATTGTGCATCCTCTGGCATAGTGATGCACTATTTCTCGAGAACTTTTCCTCCTCATCCATTGCCAATGATCTTTCTCGCATAAACTTGCAACATCATCAACAATAAGACAATCAAATCAACATGGCAGGGACAAAGACCAACACTCAACCAACTGAAAACGGGCCTAACACTTCAGACAAGGTTTGTTTGGATGATGTCGAAAAGGGGAATAAGTTAGGCTTGGAAGATCTTTCAACTGATGAAGAATCCGGCGATGATGGGTATGACATCAATGAAGGCGAAACCCAACCGAAAGAGAGCTGCTGCAGTGATCAGCTGAAGAAGATGAAAAGTACAGCCGACTATTGGAGCCTTTGGATTGGGTTGGCATCATTCTCACTTGGTGAGACCATTCTTTGTTTTTAACCACAGAACTTATACATTTTATGCACTGGATACTAACCATCGATTATTGCACCTTTCGGGGCATCACTTTGGCGCACAGCAATGATCCTCGTGTTTGCTGTTCGGTACGACCACGGCTCGGACCGAGTCAACAATATTGTTCCAGGACCCATGAGATGGGACAAGAATCCCATGGATGCATGGGACTGGTACGCATTCATTGGTACCTTCGTCCTCTTGGTATTCTTCTGTGTGCTCTACCTCATATCCCTGAGATGCATGGGCAAACTTGAGAAGAACCCCGCGTCACAGCATGCTAAGGGTTTATTTTTCATGGGTATCATTGCAACGATTTCGCTCTGGCTTGGTCGAAACAGCTGGTGTTCAGCAAATGGTTTGAGCTACGCCATCTTTTCAATTCTGTTTGGTATGGGAGTTACCAACTCTCCTGTTGGAAACTGGGAGGCTCTGGCATGTCTGAAGCTTTCGTCGAAAGACGGAGAGTTTTTCATCAAATGCAGCTTGGCACTTCTTGCCACAGAATTCAGCATCCTCGCCAAGGTAGGGCTACCTGCAATTGTCGTGGCTTGGGTGGGTTCACCAATTGCACTGGTTCTGGGATATCTCTTTGGCAGGCGGGTGTTCAAGATGGAAACGGATATGGCTCTCCTAACCGCAGTTGGCGCAACTTGGTAAGTGCAGTTCATCACTTTGTTCGAAGAAAATTATGTTGAAACCAAAAACTGAACTATTTTCTATATGTATCATGGTATCTCTGTAGGTGTGGAGCTTCGGCAATCAGCGCCACGGGTTCTGTCATCGAAGCCTCAAGCAAAGATATCACTCTCTCCATATCTGCTGTTGCCTTCTTTACAGTTATTTTCACATTTATTCAGGTACGTTCAAGCAAGTTTCAATACAATTTGATTGGCTGGGGTTTGTTTGCACGACGCAAGTTATTTATTCTAATTGCGAGCACTTTCTGATTTGAATACTGTTTCCTACTCTTCCTATTTGCCCAGCCATATATTGGTACGTTATCGTGATCCAGTTCATGTCCATACAATAGCATATTTGTTTGCCATGTTACTCACATCTTTATTCTGTCCTTTTCCTAAATATACATCAGCACTTGGTGTAGGAATGGATGAGGCTGTAGCTGGTGCTTGGATTGGAGCTTCCGTTGACCAGACTGGGAACGTAATTGCATCAGCTGCAATTGTAAGCGAATACGCAACTGAAGTTGCTGGGATCGTTAAAATCGTCCTGAACTCTGGGTGAGTATTGTAGCTAATGCTTGCTAGGATGTTTTTGAAGATGTGAATATATTGGATATTATGGAACTTACAATATGCGTTGTGTGCCTCCACAATAATATAAACATCGTATAGTCTCGGAATTCTTTGCACAGTTATCGCATTCTGGTGGCAAAACAAGTCTGATAAAGATGGCAAGAAGTTCAGTTGGTACTTCCTCTGGGACAAGTTTCCCAAGTTCGTCTTGGGGTATTTCCTGTGCTCGACTATTCTTAGCATAATGCTACCTCTCATCCAAGGGATGCCAGAAGCAGATGCGGTGCAGAGGGCCGTTATGGATATGAACAAATGGTGGTTTGCTATTGGGTTTGTGGGAATTGGCGTTGGCACGAACCTCAAAGACTTGTGGGCCGGAGCCATAGGAAGTGGTGTCATCCAATGCTACCTTATTACCAACCTTTTTGACATGGGGATTGCTCTTGGGTTATCCTATCTTCTGTTCTAACGAGCATGTGGACAGAACCTAGAATATTGTGAATTACATTTATGATGAAGTTGTTTCAATAGCAGCCAAGCTAGTAATATCATTTGCACTATCAACGAAAACATAGATGATTGAGTCGTCGTCATCAATGTGATAACATAGCACAGATTCATTAGTGTCTGGTTTACCATACCAAGTACCAAACCTCCGCTGTCTCGTTATGGTAAAGCAAAAACAACCTTAATTCGAAATTTCTCAATTATGGCACAAAGGTTGGAGGGGAAATCCAAGGGGGCAAATCTTTTTCATCCTCTAGACTTGCCGGAGGCGCAAAAATGGCAGTTGTCTGCGGCTCAACACTACCAGATGTGACATACTGTAGAAGCACATGCAACCAATAATATGTGGTAACAAGTGAGAGAGCGATGACTCAAACGTTCACGCATGGATAAACTTTGCAATGGCAACAAGACAACTCACATAAATCAGTGAGTAGCGGTTGCCTTCATAGGGTGTGACCCAGTGAGGGAAGCGTCCGTCGACCTTTCCAAATCTTCCTCGGGTTTCGACTTCAGCCACCAAAAATGGAGAACATTCAACGGCTATCGATCCTCCAGAAGTGAATTCTCCTCTGTGTGACGGAAAACACAGAGTATAATGCGATGAAAGGAAGACAGTCAGAGACTATTGCAATACAAACAGGCGTGGAAAGAAAAAAAAAGAATCCATACTCACAATGAAAGTCCATAAAATGGACCCACGTTCAACGTATCAATATGAGGAGACCCAACAAAGTTCTTCGTAACGGCCAGCGCCGTAAACCGCTCGGCAAAGTCCGCATCGACTTCCCGCAAAGTTTCCGTGGCCAAATCAAATACCCGTTGGTACTTCATCAGCTTGGCGGTTTCCTTCCTCGTACGCGCGCTATCAACCTTGCCGCTGCCGGGTTTTTGGAGTATCATGTAGTATTCGGCTCGTATCTTGGGACGTTCGCGCGTGGTTCGGGGCCAGAGGATTGCGTCTAGCTCGTGTTCCAATGCGGCTAGACGGTGGGGTGGGACGGGGATGCCTTTTTCGTATCGTACTTGACGAGGACCGTGGTTTTCGTAGCATTTCATTAGTGTGGCCATGATGTACTCACGATCATAGGCCTGTTCCGTGTTCTTGTCCAAGGTCACGCCGAACGATCGCTCGAGGCGCTTGGTGAGCTGAGGAGTTGACAGCGGCTCGAGCTGAGACTGGAGCAGTGTTGCATCTCGATCGCAAGCTGAGAACTTCGTCTTCTTATTGGAATCTTGACCCTCCAATTCAGCCGGAGAAGAAGGGACGGTGCATCGTATTTCCAACTGCAGATTGTTTGGCATGAGCGCCTCTTCGAGTGACGTCAATGCGGCTTGCTTCAGCTTGCGATTGTATCGTAGATCCAACAGTTTCAGGTGTTTCAGCGATGCCAGTTCCTCCACCGGCATCTTATTCATCCTCAAATGGTTCGACAATGCATTCAACGTGACGAGGTTGGTCAAGAACTTGATCTCCGAAGGGAACCCCTGCAGAGCGTTGCGAGATACATCGAGGTGGATCAGACTCGCAAAGCCAAGTAGTTGATCCGGAATGCATTTGAGTCGATTTCGGCTCAGGTCAATGTTTTGCGAGTCTAGAGGCAGCTGCGGCGCGGTACCTTCGTGGCGGAAATCGCTCTCGCGCAGGTTTCGGTTGGAGAGATCGACTGTTGCATCGATTGCGGCATCCGGAAGTAACTGAAGAAATGTGAGCACCATGTACCATGATAGTCTCTTCATACGCAACATACGATATAAAAACTTTTCATTAACTCAATTTACCTTGTCATTTCCCTCGGTAGCTTCGTCCATAAACACGTTCCACCGTGCCTCTTCAATTTTCCGAATGAACCAGTCATCCTCCAACAAGGGCCGTATCGTCGGCACGCGTATCAAGTGCTTGCATGCCGTGCATTTCGAGCGCCTCCTCCCCACGAAGCGAAGCATACGATATTATCGAGGTACCATCGCCGCCTTCGTTGACAACTGGTATACGGATGCCTCCGGCTCCATCGTTCGGATCGTTGTGAATGTTATCGTCCAGTAGAATATGATGATGATTGCGACGACTGCCGTGGCCTTTGGCACTACTCGCTGCGCCGCCGCTCGCCGCGGAAGTCCTGGCCCAGACGGGCTTGCCGGCCCAAGGAGCGTGATTCGCATCCCTCCAAAAGGGATAACAGTCCTGTATCCCCACGATTGTTTTGGATTGTAGATGGTTCAGAACTTGCTCGTCTCCCGAATGGATATTGTCGTTGCTTTTTTCGTCGTTGTTGATGTTGTTGTTGCTTTTTGCAATGTCTCCGGAGTATTGGATATTCTCGCTTTGGCTGCCGGTCGCCGCCGAGGGATGGAGTTCGTAGATCAATTCTCCCTTCTTTTCTGACTCCCCATCATCATCGCCTCCTTTCTTATCAACACCATTATTGCAGTTGTGGCGATGGGCGGTCCAACCGGCACGAAACAAATCGCCCTCCTCCAAAATCAAATCCGAATTATAATACCGCGGATGCGAAGGATGATTGCCCCTGGCGAATTCCGAAACGCATTTGGCGACTTTGGGCAGGTCGGTGCCGAAGGTTCGTAGCACGAGAGTGACTTTTGGCGGCGGCATTGGCAGTAGTTTATTGTTTGGAATATTGTTGTTGTTAGTTTCGGAAGCTGATGCATTTGAATTTGGATTATTCTTGGATGGGAAGTAATGCCGGAGGGTACGAAAGAATGCCGGTAGAAAATTCCGAAATGCATCCTCCTCCTCCTCCTCCACGTCATCGTCATCGCTCAAGCCCAACTTATGACGCAATTCTTCGTACAAGGGTCGATACGTCCTCCCGTGCCTATCGCTTTCGGTGAATTCCTTGGCGAGGTTCTTGTAACTCGTGCGGTAGTAAGGACACGCGTCGGACGGCCGTGTCCACCCGGTATACAATGGCGGCGGCGGCGTAGGAGACGACGAAGATCGACGACGAGCACCATTATCGTCATTGTCATTATTGTCATTCGCATCTCCATCATTATTTACCGCTGCTGCTGCTGCTGCCGCTGCCGCTGCCGAATCGAAAGGCAGGCCATTCCACCAACTAGTAGGCACCAACAAATGGCTCTCGGAGATGGCGGAATCGGAATTACCCAAATCGGGAATTCCATCCAACCGTTTCGCGTTAGAGGTGGAAACGAAGGCGCTCTTGGCGATAATCTTATTCAGGCATTCGCGCGCCGAGTCTCCTCCGGCGGGGTCGCCGACGAGGATCGTTTCGTTCACGTCGAAGTGGAGGAATAGATGGGGCGGTTGATAATATTGATAGTTATAGTTAGTAGTAGTTGTTGTTGTTGTTGAAGATGGTGGCATGTTGTTGTCGTGCCTGTTTTCATTATCATTGCTGCTGCTGCTGCTGCTGCTGCTGCCATTGCCATTTTCGTTTGGGTTGAGAAGATCGCTATTGATCTCATCCAGCGTGGAGTACAGCTTTGGCAACAATGATTTCGAAGGGCCATTATCGCTTCCGGCTTCGGAGTCGTTGTGGCTCTCGCCGCTCATACTATTATTATTTTTGATGGCGCGGTAGCCGATTATGCTGGTTCGACCGCTGGGCTGAATGGCAAAGGCCTGGGTCTGTTGCACTAAACTTGCGGCGGCAAGGAAACCAATGGTGGCAAGAAAGGTGAAGATATCGGGCACTGCCAGCGACGATCTGCGGTGATGATGGGATGAGTGCTTTGTGCTGGGCATCAATTTTAATGCATGACAAGATGCATGGCGCATCAATTTCAATGAAGACGAAGGCGAATAGATAATAGATACGAAGAAGAAGATTTATGGATATGGAGTATGGAGTGGAATTCCTGAATTTGATGAAAAATGATGGTGTAACGGAAAATGTTGTAAATATTAATTCCTACGTAGATTATACGGAGCTTCCATATCCACAGACAATCATAAACTTTTTTTATTTATCTCATCGTCGCTCATCAATCATCGGCATCAGTGCAGATCAGTGCACTGCGGCCGGTTGTCTCACGAGCGAGCGGCGCGCTACTACTAAATAACTGTTTTGCCGACCGACCAACTAACTCATTGCTCGGTTAGCAGGTAGAATGAGTGCGGCATGGCGTCGGCAATGGCTGCGCCAATGGCAGCGACAAGTCCAACACAATCGCAATGCCGTCGGACTCGGACAACCAGCGTCTTCGACAATAATGACATCATCCGCTCGGCCGCCGTGCCCTTCAATGGCAATGATGTTGTCGCCCCATCAGCGGCGCTGTTGCTCGAGCGGTGCTGCCGCCGCCGCCGCCGCTTCCGGAGGCCGCGATGGCGATCATAACGGCGGCGGCGGCAGCGGCAAAGTTGCCGCCGGAGGCGGTCGCGGTAATGATTACTCCGATGGCGGCGGCAAAGGCAAAGGTGCATCTTCTCCGCCCAGACCGCAGGCGAGCAGCAGCTGGTCGTATCAACGACGACGATCCGACCGTCTCGACAACAACGATCGTGGTGGTCGGATCGTTGTCAACGCCGCTAGAACCTCTACTGCCCGTCTCGACAACAATAACGAGCGTCGTCGCGATGTTACTAATAATATCGACGCTGCCGCCACGATAACTACTGCCGCGGTTCAAAGGCAAAGGCCCAGCACCATGCAACGCCTCGAATCGCTGCAATCGAAATTCGACACCGGCAATCTCAGCGCGCTGGAACGATACATGGATAATGGCAACAACAACAACAACGACAACAACAACAACAGCTATGACGGCTCGACGAACGCTAATCGACAACCACCGAATGCCAATGATGGAAAATCATCGTGGTCCTCCCAAAACAATGGCAGCAACAACTCGACGGGACAATGGCAGAATAATCGTGGAAGCGCATCGTCCAAGCAAGCCGGTAAGGCGTCCAACCTTCGTCCGCGCAGCTGGAAGAAGAATGGTCATTTGATCCCCGAGCAGTACCGAAATTCAAATGGCAGTGGCAATGGCAATGGCAATGGCAATAGCAATGGCAATGATAATAAGGACGCTACCACCTCTTCCGCTGCCGCTAGAACGAACAACAACAACAACAACAACAAACCGGCATCAAACAATAGCAATAGAAGAAAAAACAACTCAAAGAATAGTGCGAGGTACAACGGTAGAAGAAATAATGGCGGTAGCAACAGCAACAGCAAGAGCAAGGATATCAGCATCAGCATCAGCCAATGCCGAACGATTCCCGACATTCTTCGAGCGGCCCACGGCCATTTGGACGCCGGGCTGCTGCCTCCCGACGCAACGACCCTTTTTTGGAGAAAGATGTCGTCGTTGCCGCCGTCGCAAAAAAATGAGTCGAGCGAGAAGCCTCCGCATCAAAGTTCGCTCGACGACGACGATACGACGATGGCGCATCGACTGAACGCCCTCCATCGGCACACCCTCGACGGATTGGCCGACGACTCCTACGGTCCCGACGACGTGGGCAACCTCGCCCAGGCCTGCGCCACCATCGTCAGGAACGTCGGCGCCGGCCCCGACCGAGGGAAGAAGCTCCCCCCGCGCGCGCTCGACCTCCGGAGAACATTCGTGGAATGCGACGACGACGACGACGACGCGCTCCTGCTCTGGGAGAGGATCGGACGTCGGACCGTGGCGCTCGGGGACGCCTGCCCCCCCAAGAGGTTGGTGAGCGTGGCGTGGGCGTACGCCACGATATACCGTCCCATGCAACGCGGCGGCGGCGGCGGTAGTGGTCGGCAGGGCGGAAGGAAGAGGGCGTTGGACGTCGCTCCCTTCTTCGACATGCTGCGCGATACGTTTAACAAGAGGAGGGGGGAGTTTACGAGCAAGCACATGGGGAATTTGGCGTGGGCGTGCATGACCTGTCGGGAGAGCAATGCGGGGCTGTTCGAGGATTTTTCGGAGGAGTTCGTCGCTCGGAGAAAGAAGGAAGCGGCGGAATGTAGTAGCAGTGATGACGATGGAGACACCGAGACGGTGGCAGTGGAACGAGACTTGGATCCGGTGGTATTGGGCCAATGGGCCAACGCCTACGCCAAGGCGAAACACGAGGACGAGGAACTGTTCCGCTCCATCGCCGCCGCGGCGGTGCCCATGATGCTCGACGAGAAGTTCGACTCCCGGAATTGCGCCAACATCAGTTACGCCTGCGCCCTCGCGGGGACGGTGCCGACGTTGGACGACGGATCCACCTTTTTCGATAAGATTGCCGGGGCGGCCGTTCCGATCGCGTCGGAGTTTCGGCCGCTGCGGATCGCCAATACGTTATGGGCCTATGCTAAAATGGACCACGCGAGTCCCGATCTGTTCGATGCGTTGGTGGCGGCGGCCCTGCCTCAGCTGGGGGATTTTTCGGCGCAGCAATTCGCTAATTTGGCGTGGGCCGTATCCAAGTTTCCTTCGGAGTCGCACGATGCGACATTCGATCGGCTCGCGGAGGAGGTTGCGAGGAGGGGTTTGGATCAGTTCACGTCGCAGGGTTTGTCCATGTTGGCGCATTCGTTCGCTACGGTAGGACACACGCGGAGCGCCGCGTTTTGGGATAGTATCGATGATGCAGCAATCAATCGGCTGTCGGAGCTTGGTCCTATCGAATGCAGTCAGATTGCGTGGTCGATGGCGACGATCGAGCGACCTTCGGAAGAATTGTTTAAGGGCATTGAATCAATCGTGATGTCGAAGTTGCATTATATCAAGCCGCAGGGATTTTCGAACATTTCGTGGGCTTTCGCGATGCTGGGACATGATTCTCCGGATTTCTTCGAGGTCATTGCGGCGGAGAGCGTGCTAAAGCTACAGGAATTTTCGCCGCAGGATAAGGTCATGCTGGCATTGGCCTACTCTAAAACAAGCAACCCGCCGCAAGAGCTGTTTGACGAGATTGCTTCCAGCTCCATATCGGATCTGAGCAAGTTTACGGCGCTGAATCTCTTCAATTTGGTCATGTCGTATACTAAAGTGGGCTATCAATCCGATGCATGGATGGAAGCAATTGCAAACGAAATCGCGTCGCGTCCATCGAAATTCCCTCGTAGGCTGATTGTTGGCGTTGCCTATGCATATGCGTCCGCGGGTATACGTCACTCTGCTCTCTTTCGCGTTCTTGCAGAGAGCTGCGTCGATCATTGCGACGAGCTCACGACCAAGGAAGTTGCATCCCTTGCATGGAGTTTTGCATCGACAGGCCAGTTTGATCGTCAATTATTAGGAGCGTTGGCCGATTCATCCGATGGTAGGTGGCAAGATTTCGATGCTACATCACTTGCTAGAATGAGCTGGGCGTACGCCACAGCGCAAGATGACAGAGCTAGCCTATTTGAGGGAATAATAAATGCTGCCATTGAAAGAAAGGACGAATTTGCACCGCAAGGTCTATCTATGATACTATGGGCTTGCGCTGACACGGCTCACTTGGATCAACGACTTCCTGAATCATTGGCGCCATCAGCGGCATTGGTACTACGTGAAATGAGTGGTCAATCATTGGTAAACTTGGCTTGGGCATACAGTGTTGCAAATGTCAATGATGGCTTATTATTCGGCGCAAATTCACATTTCATTGACACAGTAGCTGAGAAATTTGATGAGTTCGATGAGCAAGGGTTGAGTCAGCTTCATCAATGGAATCTATGGCGGAAGGAGATGGACGAAGATACTTGTTTGCCGGAACATTTGGAAAAGCGCTGTTATGATTCGTTCGCCAGCAACTCTTTTCAAATCTCTGCCATGCAAAAAGATGTAATTTCAGAGTTGATCTCCATGGGAATTCATTTGGAAGAAGAAGCACTGACACCCAGCGGATATCGTTTGGATGCACTGATTGATGTGAATGGCGAGAAAATTGGTGTGGAGGTCGATGGGCCCTACCATTTTTTGGGAAGAAAACCAACCGGAAAGACCATTCTGAAGCGCAGGCAAGTTCTTAAAGTTGATGGGATACCAATTGTTTCTATCCCATATTGGGAGCTGGAGGGACTTGGATCATCGGAGGATATGCAAACGTATCTTCGGGCCAAGTTGAATATTGGTGTGTGATGTAGATAGATGACGAGCACAATGGATACTGATCTCAGTCCTGGGCATCTATTGCTACGATTTAGCGCGAGCAGAAGTTATGTTTTCAGTTCCTTTAGGAGGTCCTGCAGATGACAGAGTTAGTCAAAAATACACTAGAGTCAGCACCACTACTCTTCCTCTTTTGAGATATTACAACAAAAAGTTATGTGCCATCTCGATCCAGATTGTTTGATGATCATGCACTGGGTGGTACTGTAGCACAAGTTGGGGCCTACCATAGTAGAGACGTATTACAAGCTTTTCCTTCAACAAGATTCTTACCATTGCAAGTCTTGCGGAAGTGAACAACAATGGTATTAGAGCCAAGAAGTGTTCTTGATGTTTTCAGCCCAAATATGATACCAATCAACAAGGCAACTCCCCCAGGTGATTCTCAACATGAAATCTAGTTTAATCTACTACTTGAGACAATACTAATGGGCTCAACATTGTCATCTTGAGAAACTGCTGAAAGCTATTCCGTCTCTGACCTTAGAGGCACCAGCAAGATCCCGTATTGTGGGTACGTATCGTACGTACGTATTAATAGCGCGGTATTTTATTTTTTCGTAGC
>JALLAS010000486.1:0-12836 GCA_036939415.1 Detonula confervacea | reverse complement strand
GTCTAGCCTGAGTGCTTATACCCCCCCCGGAAGGTTCCCGCCATTACTATGCTGATGTATGACGTCATCATGACGTCAGTCTGTCTAAATAGACAGTAAACTGTACTAAATAGATAAGACACCCTGTATAAACCTATAGTAACTTTGGCTAATTAGATTCCTCAAGCCAATGCACGTGGGAATTGGTAACAAGAACAATCTGCCCCTCTTGCGGAGAAGATCCGAATTTATTTAGCCAAATATTCCATGTTGCCCGCGACACTTTTATGGCATTCTTACATCATCTTATTGGCAGTGCGCTCACATCTAAGCTCCACCTTTTGCACCCATACTCCGTCACTGTTTTCTCAGCACACACAAGTGTTACATCAATCTCAACTAATAATTTACCCAATCACTTAATTAAAACAAAGATAGCGAGGGGGGGCGGGCTTCTTTGAACGAAGATAACGTAGCATGATGGTTGGTTAATAAACGGCACTATTTGATTAATTGTAGATTGTAGATTGTAGATGCAACAGTTGTGGAGCAATGCTGACAATGTGAGTTGTGAGCTGGCAACGGTCACCTGCTGGTGGTGGTCGGCCGTTGCTCGTGTTGGGGTTGAGGTTCGGCGCTGCATGGATTCAAATAAAAGGGAAGCACTCGCGCCGATTGATTTGAATTGAGACGCGCTGGTTGAGGCTTTGTTGTTGTTGCGGGTGTTGGTGCGGCACAGGTGCGGCACATGAAAATTGAAAATGAGAACGCAAGGCAAAGGTCGAGGGTCCGGGGTCCCGCCAAAAACGAGAAGTGTTCCCGCCAATATTTTACTCTTATACCCCCCCCCAATTTGGCGGGAACGATCTCCGGGACAGTCTAGCCAAAATTCTTATACCCCCAGGGGGTATACTTCGGGCTACTTGACTGTAGCCTGTGCGTGATGTTGAGATCCTCCGTTGGTGTAGGTTGGTGTGTACGATATCGTATTCTATCGTGTATTGTATCTGCCCTTGATCTGCCTCTATCATCAAGAGGGTTAGATGAAGATTAGCGGGCTCAACGAAATAATGACACCTCCCCCCTACCGGCCTCAACGTGTTATTGTTGCCGTCAGTGGGACAATCCAGGATGGTTTCGAGCTGAGGAAAAATATTGACTACAGACCATCAACATCCGACAAAGCGAATGGCAGCGAGGGGGAAATCGTCGAGGCCGTCTTCCTGGGCTGGGCGATGGTAAGGGGAGTGAAAATGTACTTTGATGTGAAAGTAGACGAGGCAACCTCGAGGGAATACGATATAAACGTACCCCACAGGGTTAATCCTGCAATGGTATTAACGGGCGACGCAAACGATGCCAACCGTTACGCATTGTATGCCGTGGACGAACGTGCGTGCCTTGATGCACTTTTGGGTGAGCCGAGGCTGCTCACGATGACACCAGATTCTGTGAGAATTGACCTTGATGATGAACTGACCAGTCCTCAGGTTGCTTCCCTGGCACGGTCAATTCTTGAAGGGAACAGCGAAGGCGGCTCTGTTTATCGGGCTGACCAATGCGCCGTCCTTGCTGTAGTTGCATGCTACAAACCGAAATCATTCATCCCCGCACCACCGTTCTTGGTCAGGGAGGATGGCACCAGGGTAACATCATTTCAGGAATCACTAGCTCTTTTCGCTGGTCTGGACGTGGGGGGGACCACATCAGGGGGATACATTATCCCTGGGTCTGAAGTCTGGAACGAGGCGGTTGCATCTGCATTGGAGGAGGCTAGGGTTACGATTGCTAGCGGTGGGGTTAGTTGGGAGGGGGGCGAAATTAAGAGGTCAGTGGACGACAACTTGTATGGAACCTCAAAATCTTGTTTCCGCCTCTCGAGGAGAATGACCGCAGTCGAGTTCAATACAATAGCTCAAAGTGCTGGGTTAACATTGCGAATATGAAACAACTCTTATCTCTGCTGGTGATATTAAGGATGGGGAAGGTTAAAAGTCTGAGAGCAGTGCATCGACAAACAAGTTCTAGATTACTCAAAAAGTAAGACATGATACTGGAAGGACCAAGGCTGTCATCTCACAAAGAAACAAACTACAAAGTATTGAGGTTGTTATCCGTATCTACAAACTTTCACAATGACGCCGTTTGGCACTGTACAGACGTCTGAACTAACAAGTTCAACTGTTCACACACTTGAATATTTGGGGCACCTACACATGACTATCAAAAATGGTGGGAGGCTGGACAATGAAGACGACTGTTCTCCCTAGAGTGGAAAAATGATACAGATGGGAGCTTCCTTGTCTTAATCTTCTTGAAAATGAAAAAGTATTGCCTTCTACTCTGACTTGATTGGCTCTTCAACGCCGTCTTCTTCCTCAGACACTTTATCAGAAACTTTGTCGCCGACCTCCTCATTCTCTGCCTTATGGGGTACAGTTGGGTCTTCGGGGTCTTCGATATCCTTTGTGGCCACTAGATCCTCTGTTTCAGCCTCGGAGTCGTACTCTGCCCACTCCGCTTCCACGTCAAGTTCTTCTTGGTCAACTTCATCGTGGGGAATGATCATGTTCAGAATTATTGCCGTGATACTTCCAATGAAGTAGGGGGTGTTTATGGAGATCATAACACCAACACGGAAGGAATTGAGGACGTCCGACATACCTTCTTCATAAGGCCACCACTGGTTGGGCTTTTCTGCAGAAGCTCCAATGCCTGGCGAGGAAAATGCTGGGACGAGAGCAGTTCCCACACCTAGAGCTAGTGACGCCGCGACGATGTAGTGTGTGCGACGATCGATGCGGTGGAATCCAATAAGCTTAATGCCGGACACAATAATGTTCGCAAAGAGGAAGCACAACGCCCCTCCGAGTACACAGTTGGGGATTGATAGAATCCAGGCCCCAATCTTCGCAATTACTCCAAAGATTAGCAACCAAAAGCCGCACGCAAAGCCAGCTTCGGTGGAGGCGCACCTCGTGAGAGCAACAATACCATTGTTCTGTGAGAGCGTGGTGTTGGGTGGGGTGGTTGCGAGAGCTGCAAAGAAAGTGGCAATGGTATCGCCCAACAAGCCACCCTAAATAAGAGATGGCACCACGATTGATTCCGGTTCAGTTAGTAATTTGAGTGTTGAGATGCAAAACTCGGTTTCATACAGATTTCTTACCTGGATACGCTTGGCATGATCCGGTCCAGAGGGGCGTAGTCGAGATGCGTGCTCGGTTGCCGTCACATCTCCGAAGGTTTCCATTGCTGTGACACAAAAGGCGAATAGCATAGGGATGATTGCAGGACCGTGAATGCCGATGGGAAAAGTGTAGACCCAAAGAAAGGTGAAGGCGGGGCTACTTTCCATCCTATCGGTAGTGACAAAGCGCGCTCCCTCGTATGATGACATTGCAGCAATTGCGTAGCCACCAAGGAGACCCCAAATTACCATCGTGTTGCGAATAAACGGAGAGCCAAAGATCTCGACAACCAAGAAGAGAAGGAAGACAGCAAATCCCATAGCAATGTAGGGTCCAGAGCCAAAGCCAAGGAGCACTTCACCATTGCCTTGACATGGGCAGGCAATGCCGGCACAACCTGAGCAACCAACTCCGCCGCCCCAGAACTTCATTCCTGCGCCTGTAAGCTGAGTCGACCATTAGTTGTGTTTCCAAGAATTCATTGCCAAGCAGTGTTGCAAAAGTTTGAAGATAGAGAAAAGATGTAGTGAGCATTTGTTTAGTGTGGGATATGTACTCATGATCATGTACACACTATCATTGCCTACCTGAACGCCAATTAACATCACAGTGATTCCTAGCACGTAGGGACTGTATGCGGGATGTTGGAATCATTATTAATTTCAGGGTTATCGTCATGTGAATTGTGGGGAAGTATGCAGAAAATGAATTTAGAAGGCAGAACAACTCACGGAAAGATTTTCTTGAGCATCCTATTAGGGACGAAAGAAATCAGCCCCTCCAGCCAGACACAAACCATGATGGTACCGAGGAGTTTACCCCACGCCTCATCGAGGCTGTAGCCTCGTGACATGATGTCGTACAGGATGACGGGGAATATAGCATTGTACTGAAACAGAGGTGAAATTACTGCGACATCATATCATAAGCATCATATATTTCTGACAGTGAAACACTTACCTGGTTTGCTGTACCCATGGTACTGAGGACACCCGTTCCAAGCTGGTACTTGGTGAAAGGGATCGGAATTGTGCTCACTTGCATCATTGTTCCCAATCCAGAACAAATGAGTGAGGCAGAGACGAGATACTGTGCAGTATCAAGCGCAGCCTCTCTGTTCGCCGCCTGCTCTTCTCCAAGGGACGGGTCGTAGGTCTCGGGGAAGTAGCTCATCACAACGTTGAAGACAAGGATGGCGGGGGTGATTATATTGGTACTCATGCAGAGGGCATGTTGTAATCCTATGCTCAAGGCAACGGCGAGGCTCAGACTTTCGTCATGTGCGTAGAAGGGTGGAGGTTTGTAACTCACGGCTCCCTTTTTGCAGTATGGCCAGCGAGGAGAGCATAAGAACTTCCAATCATAGTCACCTATAAAAGCGGCCTTGGCGCCCTTGGTCTTGTAGGTATTGATGAAGCCCATAACAAAGATGAGAATAGCAATGCTATTGTTGTATTTTTTATATGATTTAATGTGTAATGCACCACACAACTATCTAACACTTGTCTTTGTGTGGTGAGACACTATGGTATTACGTATTATGATCATTCCGACGCACTTGTGAGCGCGTTGCAGGAGGTTGCAGGGTTCATGCTTTTAATTCTATCTCGCTCTCTAATGTACAATATTGTAGGAATAGAAGATTGTAGAGCAGTATTTTTATGTTCTTTGAACTTTGGCAGATCTTCAAAACAGCTGCAATTCTTATCAGACAGTTCTACAATATCAGGTGGTACGTACAATAACCAATAACTGCGCCGCGCGCACCCCGCCCGCCCTGGTGCCGTATGTTTCATATGATTTAATGTGTAATGCACCACAAAACGATCTAAGACTGCCTGCAACGGACGGGAGTCTGCATTTAGGGGTTGCATTTTTTTGACTCGACTCAATAATGATTGAGACACCGATCTGCATAATATGCAACCCGCCCAAGTAGGTGGTCGTGCAACGGCAGGCTGCATTTTGGGTTTGCATATCGTGGCGGGAGATCTTTCGTACGAACCTATCACATATCCAATCAGCGGCAACGAAGCTGTGCAATGAGATATCCAAAACAGGGAAAAAAACATAGGGTACATTGAATTAAGCTAGTTTCGACGAAATTTAAAGGTACGTCTACGATATAGGTTTCGACTTATTATACCCCGTAGCGCGATCCCTTACACAATCTTCCCCATTGCACATCATAACATCGAACATTCTTGCTCCGTATTCCCAAAAACATTGCCTTTGCGCTCACAATAAATCGCATGAGACCTACCTCAGCACCGGAACAGCTAACAACAACTAGAACGAACAAGCATGCCAATAAATGTAAATAATAACAACAACATCAGTCCTAATACTAATATTGTCTGCATCAATGGGGGGTTTACAATCCCTGATACAAGGTGCGACGGAAGAAAGCATGCAGATGGGGAATTGAACCCTGGCCACACTCCACTCAAGAGGGGTGTCATAGTCAACTGTACAACAACAGCTGTAGTATTAAAGAAATCTTCTAAACTTATTCATTGCTTTGCAATCTATTTTACAACTACCAGTATTCAGTTTATAATTGCAATATCCTCATTGTATTTGCATGATTGCGGTAACAAAATCCGGTCTTACTTTGTTGTATTCGTAACAATTTGCATTTGCATGCTCTCTGTGTGCATAGAAGTTGTGTTGGCCACATCCACAGAACCTCAGTGGAGGAGGAGTGGAGTAGCATCTCGTATCGTATTATTGTAGCTTCTACTCCTTGTTCGACGCACACCTCCCTTTCCGGGCAGCTCTCTGTCCGTCCAAGTAGTATTGTATTGGTATTGGTCCTAGTAGTCCGCATGTAGAAGCAGGAAGCAGTACACAAAATAAACTACGCCATCTCGGTGTCGGCGAATTCCGCTGGGTGAATTACAAATAGATGCTCGAGTATTGAGTTACTCTCGAATGATAGCCCGCCCGCGTAGTCATGATTCGATGTGGACGGAAGTGGTATTGTTGAATTGTTGGTATTGGGCATTTATCGATTATCTTCTGCCTTTGGAATTGGAAGTGAGAGAGACGAGACGCCGGTGATACGTCAATATATGCGCTGGTGATGATGAATCAATGAATGATGCAGCACGCCAACGGAGGAACTTGGCCTAAACGCCAGCAATCAGCTGATACTGATATTTCGTAATTTATCAGATGGTTCAATTTGCCGGTGGCCGGTTCTCGAAGACTCTGATCGATGGAAGCGAACAATAATAGTGAGAACGATGATGATGCTGGCTGCCGACACGCTGACGAAAGCAAGTAGACAATCGGCGGCGGCGACAGAACTATTGGCAGTTGTAGTCACCTTATTCAGGACGAGGATGACACTCAGTAGCGCCAGCGGTGATTATTAGCAATATTGTTGTTGCGAGTAGTTGAATGATGCCGCTGTCTTTGACAAAGAGAAGATACGAAGGCATGATAAAAGATGCTCTTGTCCGCGCAGATTGCTTGCTGAACTCGTCATCTTGTCAAATGCTTCCGCTTTTTTTACACGATTGTAGATGATAGAGGGAACTAAGATAATACAAAAAAGTCGGAAGAGAAGGGCAACAATTCGGTCTCATGGAGAAAGAACGGCGAACCTATTGAGTGTAATTGATGTCAATTATTCGGATGTGAGAGCGTTATAGAGGTGCGCGGCTAGTAAAATGGTCTCGGATTATCAACGCTTCTCAACGGTTCTGAGGTGTCTCAAAGGTGTGATAAAGGTGTCTCAAACCTTCATTATTCCGCCCATACCCTCGTGCTCACTAACTACTAATCTGGATTATCAGATCTACTGCAAGTAAAGTAAATCTTGAAATTTGCCAAGCACTACAATATGCATTGTTAATTACAACAAGCAATACTCATTTAAGAAAAAGTCATGCCAAGAAAATGCATCTCGCTATGCTCTCACTCGGCTTTCATAACATATCACTTCACCAAAATGTTGCCATACCATAAAGTAAATCCAATCATATCTCTAAATCAAATCCAAAGACCCACCAACCACGATGTTTCCAATACCCGTACACAGCTCCTTCCCTGCCAGAACACTGTCCGCAAAGTGCATTCCACCATCAAACCTTGATCGAGAACCGGCATCAGACATATCCTTGATTGAATCATACTCAAGCTTGATTTCAGAAGCCGGTACAATGCCCGGCTCCACCACGCTCTTGCCCAGCGCCACCGGGGGTAACGAAATGGGGTACGGCGTAGTCCTTCACATATTCCTCGAGCGCCTGGAAAAGACAGGAGGATCTGGAGTTGTACTCCGAATGCGGCATGACGCGAATATACGCCTCAAAGTCTCTGGCCTTGAACGTTTGCACGCCGCCAGGAGCCCAAGTGGTGATTTCCTCGTCGCCCCGTTCCTTGATCACGGTGGTGGGACGGACCAAATCCTTGGCCACCTTCTCCTTCCATGCGATGATGATGCTGTCAAATTCTGAGGCTGTGAGACCCATGTTGAAATGCAATAGACGTTCTAAGGATAGGATGTAGCCCTCTTGTCCGAGCTGGGTATCACTGAATCCGGCTGTGGCGCCAGCGACGAGAACGTTGTTAACGAACGATTCGATCACACTCACAGTAACGTAGAGCTTGTTGTCAAACGTCTCAATCTCCACTTTCTTGTAATCATCCAGCAATGCCATTTGAGCTATGACTTCTTCCATCTCGGCTTTGTGGGTGTATGAGTAATTCTGATCTCTCACAACGCGATTCGTGCGCTCCGACTCGGGCAAGAAACGAAATTTGGCCTTCTTGCCAATTTGGGGCGTGACGAATTCCTGCTCGTAGAAGAATCCTCGGCCGTTGGATTCCATGAGGGGTTTCCACCTCCCGGGCATGTTGACGGGCTCGTATCCTGTGATGTCGGAGTACGGACGGCAGCTGACGGTGCACCCATCGTCAGTTCCCAGCATGTTGAATCCATCAGTTGTGGCATAACTATACGTTTGCTGTGCCACAATGTGACCCATTGTTGTTGGATTGTAATTCTCTTGGGATGCAATCTTGGTGAGACATTCGGTATCATCCCCACAGCTCCTGATATCTTGAGGAATCTTAGGCTCAATGACAAGTTCAAACTTCTCGAGCATTTTTGCGATGTAGGCATTGTCCCCACTGAAGAACACATCATTCAACGAGGCTGTAGCCTGGGTCACGCACCCAGCCCTGTCCTTTGTGGTGTACGTGGCCACATCTGGGGAAACGACCGCGGAGCGCTCCTTGGTAAATGTGTCTTTATGGCCCTCTGAATAAACAGCGACGCAATTCCACCAGGTGGAGTCGTAATAGTTTGCCCAACGAGCTGCAAGTGGTGTCTCGTACTCTTTGAAGATGGCTACGAGTAATGGTATGGCCTCGAGGAGGAAGAAGATTTCGGGGGAGAACGGAGGAGGGAGCTGAGGCACAGGATCTGGTGCGGACACGGGAGGATGCACCGCAGGGCTTGAAAGCATGGCCAGGCCTGTGTAAGCAGACAACAATCATGCAATGAGGTGAGTTAAGATGAGAAATACGTGCGTGGTAAATAATAGCAATACTGTCCAACCCATGCTTCTTTATTGTCGTGCAAGAAGCTCCATGAAAGTCAAAACTTACAGCTTCCAGACATCTGGCCGCCGTATGCTGATGTGCAGCACTCGAGTTGGCTCTGATAGTTCGGGCAATCATTAACACTGTTGTAGGGCAATGGCAGTTTGTTGGAACAGCCAGATTCATCCCATGAAGTTTCGTACATGGGATACCAGAATTTGGCTTCCGTGGCTGAGTTTGTCGGCGAGATTGAGGGCGGAGCTGGGAGCATGGAGAGGCATTTGCCTGTGTGGTGAAAAAAGTGAAACAGCTGTCAGAACCAAAAGATAGAATACTTAAAAATAGAAGCATGTTTCAATGCGCTGTCCAAACGAAAAATGTCTTCAAATTACATTGACCCTGCGCGAGTCAATGCAAGGCAGTAATAATCTTGAATGTGGTTGAGCTCGTGGGCATGTTGTTGTACACACGATACAGGCAATGGAGGATACTACATACCGCCAATCTGCCCACCGTACGCGCCCTTACAGCAAGCAAGCATGTTCGAGTACGTAGGCCTTCCACTGGGCACTGGCCTTGTGTTGGTACAAAATGCATCATTCCATGACAGATCGTATCTTGGTCAGTAAATTGGCAACCCACCGATGTCCGAAGTGGGGCTCGTAGTTGGAGGAGACGGGAGCTGCATCAAGCAGAAGCCTGAAATTTGACCGGCGTATGCTCCCTTGCAGCATGCGAGCTCAGTCGGGTACGAAGGTGAGTTGCAATCGATGGTGAGGCGACAGTGGCCATTATTTGTCCAGTCGGCGGAGTAAACTGGATGCCACGTCGGAGAGGGATCCTTGTTGTCATAGCAGCCTTGAAGGTGACGACCACCGAACGAGGAAGAAGGATTGCGTAGCTTGTTGGAAGAGATAGTAACATATCCCATGCAGTTGAGGTTTCGCCAATACTTCCATATGTTGTGTGCGCGGCATCAGCATTGGTTACTCCAGCACCACCAGGTCCATCTGTCATGGGGTTTGAGGCTGGGTCATCATCAGAAGTTCTGCCTGCAGAAATCTCGCCAGGGAGACGTTCAGGGCGAAGACCGTGAGGAGCTGCGTTTGCGCCCGTGAACGAGATGGTGAAGAACGTGAGGGATGTAAACTTCATGATATTGTATGATTGAATGGTTCTTCTTTCGATTGGTGACAAAAGTGAAACAATGACAAGAGGGCAGAAGAGTATTGTAATCGGAGGCAATGCTGCATTGCACAAGATAGCACATCATGATCAAAGTCGAACTCCATCCACTCGAACTTCCACTTGTATTGTTTTTGCCATAACGGCTAGGAGTAGTTACATAGCCTCCCTAAATAGTAACCCATTATCATTATTATTAACCTACCAAACTCTACTAAGCCTTGTCCTTCGCAGAAACCCAAGGTAAGCTACATTCGATATGGTACTTAGCTTGATTCTTGATATTAAGGTCGTTCTGCCCCTTATCGCGCTAATAAAACTTCCTTGCTTAAAAATAATGGCAGGAGCAGCAAAGCAGAGCCCAACATACCCTCACAATGGGATTTACTAAGCCATAGCTAGTCAATTTCCTTCCTCCAACGGATTTTGTTGCAAATAAGAGCCGTTTCCCGGTCTTAAATTCGCTGAATTCTTCGGTGTATTTCTCTGTTGTATTTAGCGATGGCGATGAAACGTGATGGTGTTATTCGCTCAATACAGCGAATCAAAAATAAATACGAGAGGAAATAGAAGTGGATATCGGATCCTATTTCCTCTTGTATTATTTTTTGATTTGCTATAATTTTTTCGGATGTGTGTCCTGTGAGGTGTCAAAGATCAATATAAGATATCGAAATGAAATTGAATGTTTGTTCTTTATGTCTGGCCGATTCCATCCCGCCCTTTTCTATCTAATCAAATCCATAAAATGTCGCGGCCAGCTCTAGGAGATTTCGCAGTTTTCTCATATTTTTGCGATTGGCAGTCCGCTGTAGATGAAAAATGGGCCGAGGAAATACAGCAAAGAATATACCAAAAGCCGCAACCACTCGCCACTATGAATATGAAAATGGGCCTTACACTTGTTGAATATGCATGGATTAGGTCTATGCATTCTGATTTGCATTGTGAAATACAGTAAAGTTACCCAAGGGGGTTTATGTGTTCAGGCTGGTCCTATCTGAGCACCGATAAAGGGGTAAGAAAGATGCTGTTTTTTGGGTTTACTTGTGCGTTCAGCGGTTAATACATACACCTAAGGTTATGCTGTATTAGCCTGTGCATCACTTGCACACTGGCGAGGCCTTTATCACGCCTGACATCCTTACTCTTTCCGTGTCGCCAGAAAGCCTATCGTCGTTATCTTCGATGCCACATCATCTAGGAGCTTGACCTCTCCTATCTTCGTAGCTCAATAACATTCATAATTTCTCATTCACAATAAATATATTATCTCTATCTTTATTCTTTAGCTTGGTAGTGCGCTGTAATTACAGCCCTTATTAAACTAACGTTCAAAGGAGCAAGAGTCATCTTCAAAAGTGGGCCAACGACAACTTCAAGGTAGCAACGGTAACAAGCGCACGGCGTGGACAAATATTCTTATTGTCATTTATTCATTCTCACTACTTTTGCTACACAAGACGATTACAAGCCCTCACAATTCACAGGAAACATCCTTCACATCAAAATCTAACACATCCACGAATCATGGCCAATTTTGATCGTAAACCCTTCTGGACTCAACACAAAGAGTGGGATCCTTCAATAGAGACCTCCGTCTACAGGCAGCGATTTGAGAACTCAAGCAAAATTCGTTCCGAGGTGATTCCCGATGATGGAACAAACGGTATTGAGTGTTTTATTGCCCTTGCGTATCCCCAGTTCCTGCAAGCTCACACGGACCAGAAATGGACAGAGGTTGAAGGCTACTCATAGCTTGCCAAGAAGGTGCTCAGCAGAGACCTCAAGACCGCATGGGAAGAGACCCTTGATGATGACTTTAGCGATGACGCTAGTCGCACTGACACCAACTGGGATGACGCAATTGACAAGATCATCATCCGGTTCTTAAATTGCAAGAAACCACAAGATGTCCAGTGGCGTCATCATGAGACAGCAAAGCATTCTTTTGACTCCACCAATCATCACTTCCGTCGATTCAAAGAGAACATATGCCACACGCAACAATTTCCCAGTGGCGCGAAGCCCGACCCTTCTGATGAAGGGGTCAAGGTATGGTACTTTCGTACCTACTGCAAGAAGCATCGCTTCGCCTTCCTTGCCACTGGCAAGGACCTCGACACAACGCCGACATCACCAAGTTCATGCGCCTCAAGCATGAGAGTGGTTTAAATGACTAAACTCTCTACCAACTCTGGAAGGCTAGGAAAGCCAAGAGCAACGGCAGCTGCTCTCACAACAACAGCGATGAGAAGCCATACCGAAAAAACGCTTGCCACCGCAGCGGACGCAACAACAATGAATGGGACCAACGCCGTGATGGCAGTCCCTTTGGCAAGAGCTATTGTGAAGATAGCAACAGCCCTCACCATGACCGTGACCGCAGGCCAAGCAGCCGCCATGAAGGAGAATCCCGCAGCAGGGAATACCGCCGCGACGATAAGCGAGACCACCGTGATGACTGCCAAGACAACTGCCGCAACAATCGCGACAATAAGCCGCAGCATTATTACTCAGACACGCAAGATTGCAAAGTGCATCGCCCGTGTAAACACACGTGGGAAAAGTGCAGCACAAACCCGCGCAACAAGAGCAAGGGTTCTTATAACCGCAAGTAAGGGGCTCTGTGGGTCATTTTGGCCATATTGAATTATTATTTTATGTGTTATTTTTTTTGCTTATATCAAATCAAAACAGGTTCATTCTTATAAAAAGTGAAAAAAAAAGTTGAAAACAATCTCGCCTTGGTGCTAAACGGACTCCATGATATTGTGCCGTGTGACTGGTGTGTGACGTAGATGATGACTAGGTAAACTGCATGGAATGATCACAAGCTTGGATATTGACATCAGACTGGTTTCAGAGATGTGAGTTCGAACCCCGGTTCGGCCCATCCGCAGATTATAGAAAAAGACATCATAC
>JALLAS010000485.1:0-12862 GCA_036939415.1 Detonula confervacea | reverse complement strand
AAAAATCTACGTACATACATACCGTACAGTACGTATCAATCCAGGATCTTGCAGCATCAGCTATTGTATCATGCTATGATCACACCCCGTGCAAGGCAGGGGCAGACAGGAGGACAGTTCGTCATGATTGTCATTAATCCTGAACGAAGGCAGGAGCTGGCAAATGGGGTCTACAATACAAAGGAACAACAAAGCATTATCACCTGCACAAAGCTATTGCTGAGCAATTTTATCTCATTTAATTTACATAATACATTTCTACTCAAAAAGCAAATCATGTACAAACAAAAACATGTAATATGTTGTAACAGTTTGCACTGCAATATCATCTTGGTTACTTTGGCAATTCAGGGTACAATGCAGCATCTCAGAGAGACAAAACTAAACACACTTTAGCCAAGGAAACAACATATGAGCAATCAGAGAATGTTGCATTGGCATTTTTTAGAGGTACCATGTTCTTGTATCTTTAGTACTTCACTTGTTGGGTTGGTGGTACCTCCAGTTGGTTTCTTTGGTCTTTCATTTGGACCAGTCGTTACCTTTTCTGATTCCATTGAGTGTTGCACTTTCACGGGCACTAGTTCATTTGCGCATTCTTTTGCATCACCACTGAAAACGTGATATTCGTTCAGCTTTTCCAATTTACTACTCAAATTAAGACCTACTGTCTTGCAGTTCAAATCTCCAAAGAAGTCATCAGATGCAAGTGATCCAGCAGGCATGGATTGTGCTCGGCGTCGTCTTGAGCCTCGTTCCTTGGTACAACTTGATTTTGCATCTAAGCCTATTCCATCTACACGACCAGTTTTTAGAGGTGCCTTAGCTGTTACTGGAAATATGTGTGTTGGGCATGATGCAGTTTTGGCAATGATTCGTTCTCGTGCAAGGTGGGTTCCAACATCATGTGAGGCAAATGAACCTGACGCTGAAGGGTATGAATATGTTGAAACAGATGTGCTGCTTGTTTGTTCCTTTTGCAAAGAATCTGCCGAGAATGAAATTCGCTTCTTTCGTTCAGGCAGTTTTTCATGGGCGTCCTGGCCAACGGGCCTAACTTTGCTTTTCATGTTGTTCCAAATGAGTTGGGTTATTGATTTAAGTTGTTATTCTTTTGCAGCGGCAGATAATCGCTTTGTTGTATTTTGTGAGGTATCCTGCGTGATCAAGTGTGATGTATTTTTTATGACAGCTGACAGCGACCTATGACGGAAAAACGAAGATGGTGATGGTGGGGTGGCAGTGAGAGTGAGGGCGGGTCGTCGGCTGGGTTCGCGTTGCGTCGGCGCGGAGGTAGATATCCCTTCAGTAGTTAGCTACTCCAAGATTCACAGTTCTCACCTGCTAACTCGCTAGATATTGAGACTTAGATCTTGCTTCTAGATCAAGCTAGATTTTCTACTATTTGAAAGTCGAAGCAAGGGCGATCCATAGCATCGAAAACTGAAGGGATATGTTCCACCTTTGGGGTGTCAACAAAACAAAGGTATCCCTGGTTGATCCCTGTTTAGCAATGATATAGTTTATGTTCAACTAACAACTAGACCTATCTACTATCTAATCCTATCTAAGGTACGTACCTACATACTCCTACAATTTAACTATGTCACATACCTACAATAGATATCTAGAAGCAGGGATCTTGAAGCACGCTTGAATCTTGTGTGTGTTGGGTCTGACCGTCGTTGAGTCAAAGAAAGTGATGCTTTCGATGAATTGATGGATTCTGGGGATTCATGTTCTTTGCCTTTGCGCTGCTACAATCCATTGATCGGCATCGATCCCTTATCCACCATATCGACCATATCGACCTAATGCATAACTGAGGCGGGCGCATAGATATTCAGGGCTATCATTCGATTTTTTACTCAATCTGCATCTGTACAATGGGTCGATACCGCCGAGGTCACCGTAATAAGAACAAGCGTGGTCAGAACCCCAAGCGAAGTGATGGGCCAGGTTCCCTGACTGAGGCTGATTGGATATTGATGGAGAAGTATCTGGTAGAATATCGTACACGGGCCTATGATCTTAGCCAGGCAAAACAAAAAAGTGGAACCCAAGAGCAACAACAATTTCGCCAGCAACTGACTGATTACTCAGTAGAAATTGGGGTCCACAAATTCTTGCCTCTCACAACAGAATTGTGTAAGCGCCCATACATTGATCTTCCAGATACGCTGGGCGGCAGGGAACGACGCAAAATCCATGCCCTATGTGCTGCTCTAGACTTGTATCATGCTGGTGCAGGGGGGGATAATAATGTTGCCAATTCCAACAATGAAGCTGCTGGAACCAACAAGGATTCGACTGGAAATATTGGCGCTACAAAACCCGCACTCAACCGTAGAATAGCCATATCAATCTATGCAGATGGATTGTATTTTGTTCCAGATATCGAGCCTCACCGTAATGCTGCTGAATTGCAATTGCAATCTTTCCCAGCTAGCACCTGCCGACCTTGGTATAATCAGGCGTATGGGAGTTCAAAAAGTAATGGCCCTGATGGGAACGGCGACAATGAAAATTGTCCTTTCAAGAAACGGATGAAAACCATCGAGTTGCAGAAACAGCAAATTCGCCAATTTTCCAACTTACCGGAGAAATCATTACGGACATCAGAAGGGGGGGATGAATCTTACAATGATTCTTTAGATTTAAACGTGCTGGACTCTTTTGATTTATCAAAAACATCCACTACCGAGGAGACCCCATGGATGCTGGTTGATACAGTTGACAAGTTGAAACTGTGTGTTGATGAGTTGGTATACGGTGTTGGTAGTACAAGTGGGGATGACAGTGCAAGATCACCTAAAATACGAGAATTGGGGTTTGATTTGGAGATGTACAACCCTGGTCCCAGCTCACGGGTTCGAACATGTCTCATACAACTCACATCTGATGTTGCGACATCAAAAGGTGTATACAAGGACTACATCGTTGATCCTTTGGCCCCGGGGGTATGGGATGCCATTCCCATCCATCTGGGTCCTATCTACGCAGACCCTAAAATTGTTAAGATCGGCCATGGTATAGGTGGTATGGACACATCAAGCTTGCATCGCGATTTTGGAATACTGGTTGTAAATGCTTTTGACACATACGAGGCTTCTTGCATATTGAGCCCAGTTAAACGTGGAATGGGATTGGCGGCCCTGTGCCGCCATTATGGATTGCCTAGCTGGGAGCATTACAAAGAACTTAAACACAAATACCAAACCTCGGATTGGAGAAAGAGGCCGTTGAATGATGGAAGCTTGGAGTATGGAAGGTATGACATTCGTTTTTTGGTCCAACTGAGAAAGCTTCTCATGAGAGATTTGGTGAAGATGGATATGCTGGGTGCTAGCTTATTGAGATTCGGGTCTAGTATAGAAGATGACAGCGGCTTGGAATCAGCGCCAACGGACCAGGAAGGGGCGTCTCGTTTGCAATCCTTTGACTCTCAGTTGGGCACCGCAATCAGCAGCACAACAGCATCCTCTTCTGAGGATGGATTCAAAAACACTGATGTAAGCAGCAGCTCTTTGGGTGCAGAGGAAACTGACGAATCATTCACAGCAACAGAAAATGCGTCTGGAGCTGTGTTGACAGGATCCGTTGAATCTGGTGATACGTCACTGCCTATCTCGTCAGTGAAATCCATGATCTATGCATCAGAGTTTCCTTGCTATCATCATCTTATGAAAGCCATATCTATGAGCCAAAAGCGATGCCTGAAGCTCTGGTCGGGTGATGACGAGGAACCAATCCTGCGAAATCCTATGTTCCTGTCGATGGTGAAACAAGCTGCAAATCAAAGAGGGCATGGGAAGCATTGGTCGGACGCTAATATGCAACTTTACAAACAGCTTGCTGAATGGAGAGTCAATATAGCTACACAAGAAGTCTACAGCGTTGCAGATGTGTGTTCATTGGAATTGTTGGTTCATGTGGCTTACAAATTGCCATCGAATCGTTTTGAGATGCAGCGTTTTTCACATGTCTTGCCAGCACTAGTTGAGGACAGGAGTTTGCCATACTGTGATGAGCTGTGCGAGTTGGTGACTTCATCTGATGCGTTTGCACGCCAGAAACAGTCATCTACTGCTGAACAAAAGAGCGTGCCGGCTATCTTTTATTCATGTAATGCTGAAATCACCAAGGATAATCAGGAGCAGGAAACACAAAAAACGAAAACACTCAAATTGCTTCTTGGTTCTGCTGTAATTGGGGCCATATTCTTTGCTGTGATAAAAGCAAAGAGGAGATGAAGGCCTATGTATAACCCGAGATTTGCTGGAAAGGTGTCATAAGGTAGTAATTACAAAATGCTATGTTGTTATTCATTCCTTTTCTCCTTGGAAATAATATGAGTAATCGAATGAAACAATGTCTGACACCAGCGATGATATTTCTTCATCATTGTCCATCTTTCTCTTCTTTGTTTCAAGTATACTTGGCAATATATTTTCTGGACTCCTATCCGGTTGCATTTGGATGGGTGTTTTCCCATCTCCACTGGATATGGGACCATTTTGCGCCAGTTTTTGAAGCATGCCAGGGCAATGACCTGCGCCAACTACAGCCACAATGACTTTTTCGCCATCTTGACCAGAGCTTCGCTTTAATATCTCTGCAGTTTGTCTCAGTTTTGCCACCATGAACTCATCTCTCTCTTCAATAATGACTCTTTTCAATGTAGGAAATGCCTTTCCCAGTTCTTCCATTGACTTTGTGATCAAATCATTGTTTCCTGAGCGGTCATTCAAGATTGATTCCATCCACTCTCTTAATTCCTTTTCAGAAGGCTGCTTGATCGAAGACCACAATAATGCTAACATGAGCTTGAACTTGCCAAAAAACCGAAGAGATTCCCATGCACGGAGGAGTGTGATGCGAACTGGACGGTCACCAAGAATGATTGCACAAGGGCGATTGCCGCGTGGGTGGGAGAAAGATGCAGAACTCAGTTGGCCTGTCGAGAGCAAGGAATAACTTCCTAAATACGGGGTAGGTCTCTTTTGACTCTCCCAAAATTGACACTGTTGACTCAGTGCCGACTGAAATGCCTCACGAAACTCTCCACCTGAGCCATGCGCAAAAATAATGTCAGGCTACAGATCTTGGCATTTAAGGCACTTGCAAAATCATGTGTATTGTGTATTGATGAGCCACCCTCAAAAAAGCGAACGGAGGTAATTGTTGGGAAAGCTGGAATGTCCTGCTTTTAAAAACCTTACCTATTGTCACATTCAACTTTTTCGCATAGTCTGATTGTATTTTAGAGAACATGAGACTCCCCCTGTGCTGCAATGATACTGGTGCCACACCATTGCTGTCTTTGTTGGTTTCTAGTTGCTGCTCACTTTCAGAGGCCATTGGAGGATTGGTCAACAAACCTACTCGCTGCGAGCATAACTCGACAAAGAGTACATCTAATTTCATTTGATAAAATTAAAGACAGATGCAATAATTGACATGAACAGACTATCAAGGAATCAACAGCATATTCAATGGCAAACTTCCTCATCGCTCACCAGGATACATGTGCTTCATCAATAACTTGGCATCGTCACAGGATGTGCGTGAGACGTGACTCGTGCCCAAAAGATAAAGCACAACTCCATCCATGTCGATTCTATGCAATGGCGCTCCCTTCTTCTCTCGTAGCCCAGGCGGAAGAGACTGTCTCCAATCCTCAAGTATCTCGTCATTATTATTAGAAAAAGGACTGTCCGAAATCGAAATATCGACCTCATCCAAACTTGCAGGCGCTGTCAGCGCTGCTGAAGCCAAAGAGGGTCCTGCGTCTGCATGTGCAGTTGCAACATGGGCGGGCGAAGAAATGCATATTGACGCCAAAAGGAGGTGTAAATAGGAGGGTTTCCTCCGCCGGCGCATCATCATGGTCTCTCTCCTCTCTTCTCTTCGCTCGATTTTTTTATGACGTCCAATCGGCGGATTGGGGGGTTTGGGGTGCCGCGGTTTGGTGGTCGCCGCCCGGGTGGTGATGATTTGTAGGCGTCTACATAGGAATCAATAGCTTTCTGACAAATGAAGAACAAATAATGCTTCAGGCTTCAAACTTCAAACCCAGTTCTGCTTTGTCGTAGAAGATCGTAGACTGTCATGATATGCATTCAACCTCTCTTATTTCAACATTGGTAGGATGAGAGTGGATATCAAGATGTATTCCTGGAATGGGAGTTGAGTAGACAGGAAATAACTTTTGTTTAGTTAATCAACGAACTTACAAGAAACAACACCTTCACCTCATCACATTCTCATTTAGACTTGAATGGAATTTTCTTTTTCTTCTTTGCAGTTTTTTTAGCTGGAGTGCCCAAAATATCTGCTGCTCCCATGGGGCGTCGCAAATGCCTTCCTAACAAGGACTCAGCATCTACTGGACCTGAATCTGAGATAGAAGGCATGGGAGGCACGGAACGAGGCGATGAGATTCTTGCCGGAACCATCGACTCCATCTGATCACCTTTAAGGATTTGCTGAGAAGGATTTGCTGAACTACCCATAACTTTCCGGCGGACCTTATCAAGTCCACTGCTTGCACCACTTTTCAAGACCTCGCGAACAAGATAAGTCAAATACTTCCGGATGTGATATTCCCATGTGCCTAGGTCATATGCCTTTGAGTATGCAGGAACAGATAAGTCCAGTGATGTTAACGGCAACCGTTTGAACCCACCAAGCGATACATCAACATCTACATATCCTACACGCCACACCTTGATGAAGGTAATTTCTGACTCTTTCGTCTCTTCCTTTTGAAAGTTCAACTCAGGAGGATTTCCAAACAGTTTAGCTTCAGCAGACTCCTCTGGAATACTTGGATTGGCAGTTGAAGGGGGTCCTTTGCCACCAATTAACAGTGATTTCTTCCTAGTCACGGGTTTTGGGGTTAAATAATGATCTGAGTGCATTGATATGGTATCCGTTCCATCTGTTATATCACTAGAGTTTGATATTGCTTCAAAGTCAATTTCATCATCTTCTCCAGGAAAGAAATAAGACATGAAAAGGCGGGACATGCTTTTTGATATTTGCACTGAATTTTTTTACAAGAATACATGCATATTGTGAGAATGTCATGCTGTCTGAGATACATTATTAACGCTAAAGTCAAAACTAAACTTACCGACTAACGTGTGCAGGATTCCTGGAAACAGATTAATCTCAAGATGTGTGTACAGTGATAATCCATCCACAGTAGGTGGTAGTGCTTCCACTCTGACTACAGCAGCATGCTCTCTGCCTGTATGGGGGCCAGACTTGCAGCCAGGAGCAGTTTCATTCGTTGCACCACAGCATGTCCAGACACCACTTTTGAATTGCCCAAAATGAAATGCACAGGAGTTCAAGTCATTCTCTGAGTGGTCAAAATATTGACCACAACGTTGGCAGGGACTTCTTTCATTTCCCAATACGGATGCTACGACTACTGAGGGGTCTGGAAAGCTGATCGAATCAGGGCCTGGTCTTGAAGAAGATACACGTACGTCTTCAAGCGAAAATTGTGATACAATTGACCCATCGCGAGAGTAATCATGCTGCCCGTTAAACCCAGTGAAGGCAACTAGAACATCATCAATTTCGTCCTCACTTTCTATGGACCATTGAAGTTTACTTAACGTGTAGGAGACCCGACGAAAAACCTCGCTGCCGTCAAGTGCGATCCTATCTTCAAGATCTCGCAGCAAACTCATTGCAGCAGTACGCAACATTTGGCGCCCTTTCTTCCCGCGTTGGTTGTTGTCATTCCTGAGAAGTTCCTCCATTTGTGTTGCAGCGACAGTGCTAATGCGATCTGAAGACTTTTGGGTGATTTCAGTATCATCTTGATCCAGACTTTGATGCCGCTGATGAAGCTTTGGAGGTTCCAGTAGAACGTTCCTAATGACATCAAGAGTTGTCTTAAACTGGTAGCTATAGAGATACAACATGCAATTATCAATGGATCTGCATTAGTAAGTGACCCAAAGAAAGTGAGAAAATTGCAAGTCATTGATTTGATTACCTGTCAAGATTGAAGTTTAGCAAATCAATTTGGAGCTCAATGTCGTCCACAGCTGCTTCATCTTGGCCAACAACCAATCCTTGCTTCATGTAGCAGATCAGCTCCTCTGTCGAATAATGGATTGGAGCTCGATGAAAGATTTGTGTTGACTGAAAAGTAAATTGATCCAGAATTGGACAAAGAAGCCCTGATTTCGAGAAAGCTAAAGGCTCGTGGTGTCGCAAGTATTGTGGATACATGTAGTGATTGGACGAGTTGCTGTCATCGTGCTCATTTCCCAGATGCTGATTATTTGTTTTATCATAGTTTGAAGTTGTTGTCGTATCAACATTTTCATTGGAGCGCATGTAATTATCATTAGGACTGTCATTGATGCCAAACCTTTCTTCCAACGCAACATTTCGATGGGATGCATGATTGCCTGGTGAGAATACTTCAAGCCAAGGCAGTCCAACGTTTACATCAACATTTGCACTAAGGGAGAATGCCTCCATGTTGGTTAGAGTATAAGTGTGTTCTGTTTGCAAGAATTTGTGTAAGTAGACATAAAATCATCACAAGCAAGCAGTTGACAGGAACTATTCTGCCTTACCAGTCTTTCTCAGCAAGTCTGAAGGAGAGACTTTTCCGGGCTTGCTTCGCGTTTCAGTTACCAAGAAGTGAATGAATTTGCGGCCTTCAACGTGAGCTCCTTCCATTGCTAAGATGATACTCCCTCCAGTGGCGGTGCTGTGAAGTTGTACCTGTGGATTGGAGAAAAGAATGTCCAGCGTAGGTAGTGTTTTTCCTTCATCTTTTTCATTTTCAGCAGATGGAGCAAAGCCGTCAGTGGCATGTTCATTGGAGCTAATTCGAATGGATGCCAAATCTACGTCAAAGCTCTCCTCAAGAAGATATTCCAACATGGATTCGTGTAGAGATCGTTCTCTTTTTGATGTACCGTGGAGAGAAAGTTCAACCCCTTCCCCAGCTGTTGAGAAGGAGGTGTCCCATGAACCTCTGAAACTGTGATCTAGATGAGCTGTGTTGCCGGATAATTGCTCCAACTGCAATTGGCGTTTTTGACTCTTCATAAATCCAATGACAAAGATAAAATCTTTCGAGATTGCCATGAGATTATCACGAATTTCAATAGTCCACAACAATCTTAATCGCGAAACCAATATGCTCCAAGTGGTCCTATCCACGCCAGCAAAAACAATGCTTTCTTTCCTTTCTAGATTTCGTCTCCCTGTCTTGGTATTCTCTCCTTCGCATCCATCAAGAATCTTTGCCAATGACTGATTGCGAATATCAATTTGCCCTGTGACAACAACGTAGTCAAGCTCTGAGATGTTGCACGATAGCTCTTGCAGCTTCATGAAAGGAGTGGATGCAACATGTTCGTCAGCAAGTGAATCCACTTGTGATGGATTTTTGTTCATTTCAGAGTCATTCCCACTCTGTGATGCGCCAAACTCAGAGGCCATGTGTTCTATGTCATTCAGTTCATAATCTTGATCATGGTCTCCCGCTAAATCCTCTACAACTTGTTTGAATTCACTCAAATTCAGGCACGCAGCTTTTACAGGGCCTTCAATCACAACATCTTTCTTTCCGTCAACAGTTGCAGTGTAATTGACTCTTCTCACAATTAAGCAAAGGCCTTCCGGGTCTTCCTTATCTTGAAACCAAGTTGTTACGCGCAGTTTTGAAGTACTGGCTCTGATTGCCACACTTCGAAACGTTGGGAATGGGTCAGGCTTATCCTCATCCGGTTGAGGGATCATGGTTGAATTGAAATGTGTAAACCATGGAAGCACGTCAATTCGCAAGGCAACCCAGCTATCAAGACAGTCACTACCCAACAGCTCGAAATCAAATTCAACCTCAGTGCCATCGCTACGAAACGAGGCAAATTTGTCGAATGACTCAGAACCGCATCCGTTTTCTCGCTCAGTTTCACGTTTCATGTACACAGAGTGATGATCGCAACTCGTGCCACCTGGCAGAAGCATTTGCCATACAAATTTAATCCCTGCCTTGAATGATGGCACATAGATCAACGGATGCCTTCCATGGCTCACCAGTGAATCAGCTTCATGCGGAAGATAGAAAGTTGGCTTTGTGTCTCTTGCGCTGGGGTGAACCGACATGTCGTACGACATTCCGGGTGTCGAAACGTGAATACTACTTGCATCTATATCGAAGGATCCCACAGTATGAGCTATTTCAATGTTTCGGCAGCTTAACACGATGGAGTGGTCCCTGAACATGTGTGAATCAAGCAACCATCGAAACGACAGCTCATTTGCAGAGATAGAGATGGCTCCATGGACTGCAAATCGGAGATTATCCCACCATGTAAGTGGCATGGTGGTTGCTTCGACAGGCAACTTGGGAGGAGGTGGAAGCAGCCTTTTGAAAGCCGCCGTTAGCCTTGGCATCGACTGAGCCATCACAGGTCCATACGATATCTCCAAAACTCCACAAGTGACTTGACCATCTGCATATAATTTGACAGGGATGCCTGCTGCAGGCAAAGATGTGCCATAGCAACAACAGCATCGTCGATCATTGTATACTGAAACACTAGTTCCAGCCAAATTATGATGATGGCACAAGAGCAATGATTCTACCGTCCTGCCTTCCTGAATTCCTGGAGTAGCTGCACTTAGACCTGCCAAATGAAGATACCCAATGATAGAAAAATCATCGATACGAACCAACGGAGTTGCAAGATTCAGTGGATGAAGCGTACAAAATACATGCTTGATACTGATACAAACCATCCCCCCTTGAACTGCTGGACCGTAAACGTGGGTAGAAGAGTTATCCCCATCAAGAGCATTGATATGTGACTGTGTCCATTCAGGAGGTGTGTTACGTTCAATCGAAATATCTGCAGCATCAAAACAAAGGCGAAATTCATCTCGCAACTTAATTCGGCCGGTTGGGGATGTTGAATAGTCATTCTCCATCAATGACATGTCCAAGAGCGGAATACTGCATTTGATGGACATTAGTTGGAACTTCTTTGGTGGCTTCTTGTGACCTTGTTTCAATCGATTGAGACCATCGGCCATTGCCTTTGGCATCAAAACGAAATCCTCGATAACCTCTCCAAAATGCAAGACTGGTGGAAACTTGGCAGATACGTTGCCTCCAAATCTCAGCTCAAAAATCTCCTTTAAAGGATGTCCATCTAAATCTGTTACTAGCTCATCAACAAAATCAGTTATGCTCTCTTTCTTGGCTGTGTATTCATTGATTTCATCGTCATCAGCCCTTCTGAGATAATTGAGCCATTCTACCTCATCAAATGTAAAAATAGGATCTGTGATGACATTCAGCATGACTTTGATGTATTTTGCTCGGAACGAAATGTTTGGTTTCCACATCTGCTTCAAAGTCTCACTCTGAGGTGAAGAATGTTTGGCGATTGCAATATTCATGAATGACCCGCCCTCAATAACTGCGTGAACCATCGACCTGACTCCAACAAAAACGTAAATATTCGCAGCAACATCGGAGTCGACTTCAATATGAACTTTTGTCCTGTGGGAAGTGAATTTGCTCTTTTTTGGTGTCTTGTTGGAAGCAAGTTTTTTTATATGACCCAAAGCGCGTTGGATACGATGGTTTAGTGAGACTTGAATCCATTGAAAGATTGGAGACCAACTCAACTCAAGCTCCGTAGACCCTTTGCTAAATTGGATTGATATTGACTCTATTCGTTCTCCTGTTGATTCATTCTTCTTCTCTGTCAGACAAAAATACCCTCTGCATTGGACTAGTTTGGAGAGATCAGCTGAGCTGTGCAGAGCATACGTTTGTGCCATAGGCCAACTGCCGGGGTGAGGTTCAGAAGAAATATGACTGAAAGAAAACTCGTGTACAGGAATCGAGGTTAAGGATGAGCCCATCTCTGCCTTTTTGCAAAATCGCTCATAGATATTCAGCTCGTCAAAAGTAGCATGCATTGCCTTTGACAGGAGAGTGGGCCTTTTTATTGAATTCTTGATAGGAGTCGCCAATCTAAACGTCAGCGTGGAAACGTTCGCGTAAAAAGATGTTTCATTACTTCGCCGGGATGCATCCGGGATGGTATCCAGTGATGCTCTCTCAATAACTGGCAGTGACGAGTGAGGAAAAAATGTCACAGAGCCTTCCACTTGGTCAACTGTGGCGTTGGTCAGATAATGTTTGGCTGTCTCAACCGCTGAATCAAAGAGCTGCCCTGGTAGATGGTCATCAGAGTTGGTGTTATCCATTGAAGAAACTGCTTCATCTTGATCAATAACTTCGTTCCTTCGCGAAATGGTGACAGATGCACCCTCATGCAACAATGCCAATCGTACTCTGTCACTATTTGAGATGCCACTGCCTTCAATCACATATTCAGACGATTCAAGTAGCTCTACTATAACATCCAAAGTATCGCATGATAGTTCAATATTGCGCAGAGTGACGTGCTTTTTCTTTTCAGTTGTGGCAGAGGAATTTTGACTGGCATTTTGGTTGGACGGTTTGGAAAGACTTTCCTTCATTCCTCTTGCACTTCGTTGTAAATCGGAGGCAGCGAGTTTTGTTTCTTCTGATACCCCTTTGAGGATAGCNTATAACCTCCCCATCCATTCTTGCGAATATTCTTCCAAAATCAATGCATGCGCACTTTGATCCTCCTATCACATCTTTACGGTCATCAATGATCAGTTTTGTTTTGATTCTCTTCAAAAGAATTAGATCCAAAGCTGCAATGCTGATATCGCCAGAAACTGCTTCATACCGGAGACTTGTGTTTCTTGCTTCTACAGCCAATAGTACATGTAGATTATCACATGGCACCTTCGTGTTATCTATGAT
>JALLAS010000484.1:0-12867 GCA_036939415.1 Detonula confervacea | reverse complement strand
GGGTGTGATTAAAGAGTGTTCTACCTAGGGCACGCTTTTAACTAGTGCAAACGACGTCTGTGCCTCAGGGTGCCTACGGCACATTTACACCCGTAAAAAGGGCAGCCGGTAGCCTAAACAGGGTGGGGTGACATCTACTGTCCTTCTCACGATACAGTCGTGACACGGTTTTATTATCACGCAGTTGAATAACATCACGCTATTATTTACATCCCCCCGGGAGTACACTGCTAATATTTTGTTAGTGATTTTATGTACGGGTATTTTTATAGTACAGATAATATTTACATCTGAGTCTTATGACACCCTAGGATAATATAACCCGATCATTACTGTACCACAAGAAAATTTGGACCAAAACGAGTATCAGTTGCAAAGGTAACAGTTTATCACACAATATGTATCTACCTTTTGGGTTGAAAATCAGATTCTCATTGCGAAAATGCACATTTTTGGCGTGGGCGAAAATCCCAACAAAAAATCGTTATGTGCCGCGCGCGCTGTGATGGCGCGCTACGATAGCCACTCACGCATCATGCATCACAGACACCAATGCGCGCGGGTCCGCGCGTCGGCGTTCGTTCTTGAATTTTTTTGTGGACACCAAACAACAGGCAAACGACAACCAAGAAAAGAGCAAACCCGCAACTAACGCCAAGGTAACAAAATCAACCGTCACGCACCATCCAACGCAACAGATCATCGTTGCAACGCCCAAAAGCCATTACTACTACATTCGGAGACGGATTAGGAAGCCGCCCAAAGAGAGAGAGAGTTGTCGAGGAGAAGAGGTGAGAGGAATGCTTGTTGTTGCTTTGCGCTTGTTTCGTGGTTTGTTTCTTTCCGCGACGGTTTTTAACGTTCACGGTTTGGATTCCGACCGCGACTGGGGCGCGTCGACTTGGGCTCGGCTCCCCGTTTGATGGCTTCCCAAGCGATATTTTCAATATCCAGTCCAGTGGATCCACCCTGGGCGATGATGCACTCTCTCAGTAAGCCATTGGGGTGATTGCCTTTGATGGAGTAAGCGCGATTTTGGCCTGGGGATGTTATTTTTGAGTCGATTTTCATTCTTGAGTCGATTTATTTCACTGGCCTCGGTTGCCTTCGAATGAGGTTTTGCCTCCAGTTTGCTCCCCATCAATTTCAATTGCGCTCGTTGGCACGACGGGCCTCCGGATTTGGCTATTTTCCTGATGATTGGCCATTTTGACGCCGCGGGAGTTGAGGCTCGCCTTTCAACTTTTTCAGAGTCACGTAGTGCCCTTCTGTTTTACCCCTTACTCACAAAAAATGTATCTCCTTCCCTCATCACAGATAATAATGTTAATTGAAGACCCTGTGGACAATTGCGGTTGTAAATACTCTCCTCCTGTGCTCTGGTAACAATTAATTGAGGCTCCCCCAAGCCATTTTTATCCGACCATTTCCATCTGGAACCCTTCCGAAGGACAAGAACCCAGTAGTCTGAGAAATCCTGTGAACAACATCAGTTCAGGTTTCCCATTCAATCGGTATATTGAAGGTATCAAATGAATTTGATCCAATAAATTAAAGCCCCAAGGCTCCAGGTGCCATTTTGGCTCCAATTTTTGAACAGTCAGGATCAAGAAGATTTAACAACAAATATTCCCAAGATGAGTGACTCCAACATGAAGTCCTTACTCCCATTCTCCCCCATCCCCCCATCAGATGATGAGGCCAAGAAATCCCCAATTTCCATGAAGGAAAAGTATGCATTTCCAACTCCCAAAGTGCCATGCACTTCTAGCAAAATTTCACCTGTACCAACACGCAAGGACGCAAAGACCATGCATGGTCAACTACTTACTCCTGCCCCTGGGAGGCTCACACCTACAGGGCAAGGACGCATCAAGGCTCCCCCCGTCTGTATGGCCCCGGCTCTCAAAAGAGTGGCGTCAAGCATGAATGAATTTATTACCGAGGGTGTGTGCTTTTCACCAAAGGAGGCAGAAAGCTGTGCTGAAAAGGCCTTCGATAACAGAGGTAATTTTCTGGAAGATAGACCCCTCAATGCTGCGATGTGTGAGACTGGCTTCTCGTGGAAGGATCACACTGCCAATTTGCCTCCCCCCATAGCCTTGACGTGGCATCCAGAGGGGAAGGCCCACGTTTCATCGAGTTCAACTGTGGTCACCAATTATTCCTCTGCCTCGTCCTGCAGCAGGAGTGCAATGGGGAACGAAGTTGCGGCTATGGCAGCGGTGGCAGTAAAGAAGGGTCCTCCCCTGGAAGTTGTTCGGACAGATTCGGCTGTCACCTCGGAAGTCGAAAATTTGTCAGGACATGTAGCTACAGCAAAGATCGAGGTCCCACAGCTCAGTGTTGCCACGGCTCCTGAAGCGCCCAGTTCTTTGTCAACCACCTTCACCAAAAATCTTGTTGAAGCTAACTTGTCACGCCAAGGACGGTCTAAACAAAGGTGGCTCATTTCTCCTACGGAAGATTTGATACGGCAAGTAGCTGGGACCATTCCCATCACCCGTGATGGCCGAATCATTCTGGTGAGTGCGTCCAGAAAAACTGAGTGGATATTGCCCAAGGGGGGATGGGATGTAGACGAAACGAAGGAAGAGTGTGCGGCCAGGGAGACATTTGAGGAGGGAGGTTTGCTGGGAGAGTTGGGGGGATGTTTGGAACCGATTGATTACGAGACCAGGAAGGCGAAGAAGAGGAGAATGAGCAAGCTGGGAGGTGGATGCGAAGAAGCTACGAAAGAGAAATCTAAGGGCGGTGGCAAGATCAAGAAGAGAGCTGGTGCTGAGGGCTTTCGTCCTCCTCTTCCAAAGCGTGCTAAAGCAGATTCCTTATCACCAACTGGCCCTGAATTGACCTCTGGCTTGCCCGAATCCATGTGCGGTAGTGGCGCGAAAGAAGTGCCTTCGGCAACCAAATCATTTGACCCATCCACCTACTCCTACGTCCGATTATTCCTATGCCCACTTTACGTGTCAGAGGTTAAGTCGGACTGGCCTGAAAAAGGCCGCCTGCGAAAGCTGGTCGATATTGATGAGGCTATCAAAATAATGGAAGCTGAGAACAGGCCTTACTTTCAGAGGGGGCTGGAAATGGTAAAGGAGCGGGGATTGCATTTGCTGAAACCATAGATCAAGAGTGATTTATTAGGAAAAAGAAGATAAAACGTGTGTTGATGTGCAGTCCATACTATGTCTACCTACAATATTGCAGCCACATGCCAATCCATCATATCAAGGTAAAGATTACCATCTAAGCCATCACCAGATTATGACAGAATGAAGTCTGTGTCACTTTGTCAAGCATCCACAGGGCTCAGTTCATCGTCTGTGGTGCCATCAAGTTGGCAAAACCACCCTCGGAGACTCCATTCAGAGTTGTGTAAGGCTATTTGCATCGTTTATCAAATCCTATGCGCAGGCAGGCAGTTTTCTTCACCACATGTCAACTTCTGGCCTCTCGTTCCAAAAGCTGTGCAAGATCTGCTGAAGTCCAAAAGTCATAGTGAATATTGCATGGCTTATCTGACCCGCTCTTGTATCTTTCTTTGCTCCACATTGATGACCCATTTCTCTGACACGTGGTGTTCGTCGTGTCCACGTTGGCTTTATCTGTTAAGGGACGCATTAAATCAAGGCACGGCAAATTAATACAATAAAGAAATGGGGAAGACGATAAGCGAGAAACCTGGAGCATGATGGAAGATGCAAGCTACAAGGAGGAGCATTGCTGTCAGACTTGCACTGTCCTTACTGCACGCACATGTGCCAAATACAAGACATGCGTCACTATGTCATAGGCCCTTCACTTGGTTATGGCTAGATAGCTACAATAAGTCGCCCAAGTAGAGATGGAGGAGCCAGGGATGATGATCTCGCCCGTGGTTAGTTGTGGCGGTGCTGGAAGACCTTGCAATAGTTTTGGTCATTGTTTCTGCAATGAACATTACTGTATGTAGAGGTGGCATAGGTCATGATCCCAACATGGTGGCCGGTTAAATGCTATTGCCTACAATTTGGACGTCCCAGTTATGATGATGCTCTCCACTGTATTGCCGCGTCGACGGGACGAATGGAGCAGAGGTGTCCGTGCTTTTAGCTTCGCTTCTGGCACATAACACAGAAATGATCAAACCAAGAATCGCACACGCACAAACAGCCACAAGTAGTGCCTCAATTTATGTCGACTTGTGCTGCAGTTGAATTTGCACTTTCTATGATTATTTGAAAAGAAATAGGCTTTGTCAGGCATCATCTTTTCCGGTCCAGGATTATATAGTCTAGTACCACTATGAGTGGGTTAACAGAAATCAACATTTGTTGCGCCCACTAGACATTCACCGGTACTTTACGAAACTTTGATTCGCACCATAGGTTCACTCAAAGACACATGATAGATACGCACAAGCTTTGATTATAATTTCTATAATTTTGGGGGCGGACACGTCTGACATGGAGGTTACCTTTAGGTTCTCCGAAAGATTAGAATCCCTCCACCAAAGAAGGCAGTTGCTGGACACCAGTCCAATAGATCCTTTGCAAAGTCCTCCTCCTCCTTGGGAGGTCTTATTATTTCTATCAAACGCAAACTGTACTTCACCGCCTGATCCACAATGTACTTCTCAAGATCTTCCACCGCCTCGGGCGGATTCCCTTCATTGTAGCAAGCACGCGGAATGTGGGAGAGAATAAATATGCCATTTGATGGAATGCATCGAGATATTGACGTGAAAAGCGGCTCGATCAAATCCACATCGTACAGAACATCTGTTGCTAATGCAACATCGTACGTATTATTTGTTGCATCTTCGACAGCATCTTCCCCCCAAGTCAGCTCTTTTATTGTGTAACATGTTTCGGATAAGTCGTTCAATTCGCAATTCCGCTTGCATACTTTGAGAGCATCAGGATCATTGTCGCTAAAGCAAACGTGCGACGGTACAGCGGAAGAAGTGTTTCTTGCCAGAATCATTGCAAGTCCACCAATCCCCGTCCCACATCCAAACTCGATCATTCGTTTGTTCCCAATGTCAAACTTTTCCAACTTATGAATGCATTGCACCAATAAAAAAGCTCCAGCCCAAACACAGTGACCGGTAGCGTCGTACTCATTGGAGGATTGAGTTTGATTGTTAATATCGAGGGGCGTGTCGGGCTCAATGCACTCGATGCGGAATGAATGATGAGGGGCATCGCTGCAGCCATTATTTTTATTGGTGGGGTAAAACACCTGTCCTACTTCGTGCTTTGCGTAGAGGTCAAAGTCTGCTGGCAGATCCCAGCATTCTTCCTCGGCACATGTATCAACATCATCCTTCGGAGCTCGATCGTTCGCATGAGGCATGTCTCTCATGCCTGGCCTGGGTTATATCGATTACTCCAACTAACTGTTACGGGAAGAAATTCGCGGCAGTGCGCATCGAGGTGTATCTCATGCGTCGCCCAGCAGAGTCAAGTAAGTCAGCAAGCCAGCTACGGTACCATCGAGTGCTTCAATAGGTAGTGTGGTGAGGAAGTCACCCAGATTGCCCAGATAAGCAAGAGCGAGGATGGAGTGTGGTTCGTAGTGGCGGCGGTTGGTGATTGGGTGTTCTGCTCGGTTGTTGTTGTTTGTTTGGTTGGTTGTTCGTTGGATGCTGTGAGATGCTGTGGTTGGATCTTGTTGGATGCATGCATGGGCCGGCCGCGAGCCGCCGCGAGTTACAGTTACAAAATCAATTACAAAGTGTATGACGTCATCTATCTACCAGCATGATTTCTCATCAATTCCCTATACTCCACGTGGAAGATGTTTTGTATCTCTGCAAAATTTTCGAAGTAAGGTCGCACCTAGTTAAAAAATGGGGGGGCGACCACCGCCTTGCTCCGCCGGCGCCACGCACTCCAAATGAAGTACTAGGTGTACCAATTGTGTCACACGTAAGTACTTCAAGTAATTACGGTGAGCACTATTGGTACGATAGATNGAGAGGATTCTTGTCATTGTTTTTGGCTGAGGGTTTGGGTTGGATTTTATTTTTGCAATCTGAAACATATAAGTGTAGAAGTTCTGGATATGGTGATGGCGGGAAGGGAAAAAGGGATTGAGTTCCTAGGAACCGGTTCCTAAAAAACCTCACCCAGAAATATGGGCACATTGCCTAGGGTAGATCTACCCTGGGGTAGATTTAGACTGCCCCAACAAAGCACCTAAATGAAATCACAGACTTGTGCAAATCGTCGCAACGCAGAAGATGAAGATTCATTCAGAGATGCTTTTGGAAAGCTTCATACAACATATGGAAATTGTGTCCTTTTTGAGAATGCTGCCCATGGGGATGATTCACAGGAAGTTCTTTATCATCTTTCGGGGTGTAAGGTTCAAGCTACAACTACAAATAAAATGGCAGGTGGTCATGAAATGGTAACACAAGAAAAATCTGACGAAAAAGTAACCTTTGAACCCAAGGAGAATTCATTCACTACTGCTCGAAGGGCAATGGCTGTAGTGCCAGGATTAGAATTTATATCTGAAAAGGCGAAAGATGATTGAGTGTCCAAACCACGATCAAAGTTCCGCCAGAAATGCTATCATTGCGGGGAGAAAGGGCACTCATTTCGGTTTTGTCCAATTATCACAAATGAGTTCGTCCCCAGCATGGAAATTGTGAACTTATCGTAGATATTCGGTGTGAAAATATCACAATAATACAACCAAATTAAGAGCAACACCAGAACAGATAACCAGAACAGTTTGTGATTGATACATTGTCAAGTTCATTTTCTGATAGTGACAGGTTCAAGATAATATATTCATGGACATGCATTCCATCCGAGGTATTGTTTCTTTTGTTCCTGGCTCTTCATTCCAACATATTGTGCTGAGTTGATGTCTTGATGGTCAACACATGTTGGGCTGAGCATTATTTTTGAGAGCGCTTATTCTGCATTCCATTGTCACACATTGATCATGTAGCAGTGTCACCTTTCTCTGCTGTATCTGTCTCCACGTTTTCATCAGCACTCTGATCATGATTTGCGTCATCACAATTGCCGTGATCTGCATCGGTTTGCTCTGTTAAGGTATCATCTGGTACATCTTCATCAAGCTTTTGCATTGCCATCACTTCCTCCAGTACCCCTTCCCTATGCCTCTGATTCCTTTTCACCTCTCTCTTCCATCTCCATTCTTCTTCCCAATTGGCTACCCAATTCCTATACCCCCAACGAGTTGCCAATACACTTACCAATGCTCCTCCCATTATCAATGTCCCACCGCCCCAAAGCACTAACAATGGCGGGTACAGGAGCTGGACACAAAAAATAAAAGAAGAAGTTAATGATAGGCCAATTCCAAATAACATCGTGCGTCTTAGAGAGGGAAGGATATCAAACAGTGCGGAGTGTTGTCCATAAGTTGAGAATCCTGGCGGAGGAGGATACAACTCATCGAAGGAAGAGCCCTTGGAAGAGTGAATATTTCCTCCCCAGTGTGGATTTCTTCTGCTGTGCCCATGATGGTTGCGGTGATGGTTGTGAGTGGGCATGAAGAGAGAAGAATATGCCGAATCGTATTCAAGCGGACAAGGCAAACGCTCCGAAACGGAAGACGAGCGTTTGTGCAGGCTGCGGGGTTTTTGATGAAGATGCTTTGGTGCGAACCCAAATAGAGAATGCACTGCGCCATAAGTAGGAGGAGATGATGCAGACGCTGAATCAGTAGGCGTAGCCGAAGATGAAGTTTCTTCCCCATCAGAACTCTCACTCAAATAGCTTGACTCTTCAAGCCATTCATACATTGGGTAGTGCACAGTATGTGGAAGTGATACCATGAGCACACTCAAATCTCGATCATGAGCATCAGGTCTGTTCATGGACTCTGTTTTGTCAACGGTATCAGGGGCTGCTCTCATCTTATGCCCCTTCCCCAAAGTATCTTCCATCAAGATGACTTCTCCGGGAGTGAAAATTCGCGTTTCTTCATTATTTCCAGACACAGTGATTTCAATGGGTGACAATGCTACGAGAAGTTTTGGGTAGCCCTCTTGGTTTCCATCAATATACTTGGCACCCCCAGTTTTATCTCCTTCGCTCGAATCATCCTCGATTGTGACACCACCGCCAAGATTCGTCCAATGTTGCATTGAAGCAGAAGCTGGAAAATTTCTGAGTACCATGTCAGCCAAGGAAAACGCTTCCGTTGTAGATTCTATAGTGGGGCCACATTCTAAGTAGGCATATGGAATGCTCATCATCCAGTCCCCATCGTTACTTTCAGGATCAATTTGGGGAGCATCTAGAAAGTAGGATAGCCCATCAGATGGAGATGTGACAATACGTCCCGCAAGTTTGAATCCCTGTGGAGGCTTGTTGCCACTGCCCCCAGTTTCAATCTTAGGAGAGCTGTTCAGTTCAATGTTTTCCCTATCCCATACTGGTGTTTTAGTTGCTGGTCTACGTTGGCTCAGAGTTGGGCCTCGGCCTTTCATAACATGTGCCTCAATCTTTGCAGTGGCAGATCCCGCCAAGGACGATGAAGGGGAGCTTAAACTGCCATCTTCATCGTTGGTTTCAATAGAAGAAGAATTCATTTCAGGCCCCCCTGTACTCAACTTCCCCTTATTACACCCCACTGTGCCCCAATGACATCCAGCCAGGTGAGGCTTGGTGTGTTGAGGGACATCATCAACACTGTCACCATTGGGACTTTCCGTGTCGGATACCTGGGATTCGTCATCACCACTATTTTCTTCTTCCTCCTGGTCTTGTGGATTGTGTACTTCCCTTAGTTTTGCACCCACCCTGGTAGCCTTCATCAATGACGCAGGAAGAGTTACACCATCTTCTGTGGGAGAATTGGCATCAGAATCAGGAGTATTATCTCTTTCATTTTTGCCTTTATCAGTTCGAGCGATGGAGTCTTCTCCTTCAGCAGTATTGGTGTTGATGTCATCACCATCAACACTCGCAGTCGCCCCTTCTGCCACAACGAATAAAAACGGGCAATTCACGATCACTTTGACACATGTCAAACCTATTAATAAGAGAGACCATGCGTATCTTTTTCTGTGGTCTATTTTCTGCTTCCTCCTCCTCATATTTTGAAGCGAGCATGAGCGAGGCGAGGAATCATCATTATCTGACACTGCCTCTGTCTCTGTTGCCAAAAGCAAAAGACGGGAGCGATCTCTACATATGCGCATATTTTTACTATCAGCCAACATGGCGCAGCTGTCTGCAAAGCCTGCGAGCACTGGCTGTGGAATGGTATCATCGCCGCCAGATTTGGTGTGATGCGCAACTTGAATCTCGCTGCTTTTGGGAGTCTTGCGCTTACGTCGAGCGCAGCTTGGGCGGTGTTGATTTGCTTGCACCATGACACTCAGCTGGCGGCTGGACACAAATACCTCCAACACCAATGCCGATGCCCCAGAGTTGTTGGTAGAGAGAACCGTTGCCAGCCGATGAATAGTGACGTCAAAAAGAAAGCCTTGAAGAAGGCAGTGTCGAGTTTGTGCTGTCCTCTCCTGTGGTCAAGCACCGGGCACGGGTCAAGATTAATGTTGACACCTAGATAAAATTACGAGCTCCAAAACGTAAAACTTGCATCACCCGGCGATCATGTAAATAACCAATCATCTATTGATTATTGGACGTAGGAATCAGATCAGATAGGATCTCCGATATCCAGATTATGAAACTTTTAGATCTTCGTGATTTTAGTAAATCCAGCACTTAAGTTTCGCAACTACGCTTTCTTATCGAGATCTTCTACTATCGTACTCCTATCAATATAAAAAATTGGAGTTTCTAGAATATCTTAACTTCTTCATGCCTCCACATATAAACTTTATCTATTCGAGACCTCAAAACAACTTGATGTGTTGGACGTCGACCACGAACCTTCACAAACCCTCGAACCAAATAAATACATAAACATTGCAACTCCAACCTCCAACCGCCAACGAAATAACGAACTAACCTGAGCCGACCCGAACCAACAACGTCCACCATGACGGACTCTTCCCAACTCGCAGATCAATACTCAGATATTGCCGATTACATCGAAATAATTGAAGCTAGCGAGAGGGTAAAATGTCATCCACATCTTACCAAGAGGGCACCGAATGTAGAGATAGATGATGTTCAACGCCTCACAGTAGCCGCTGCAAAAAATGTCGAAAACGAGGCCAACATTGCATTCCTTGAACATCGGGGGCTGAAAGAGTTTTCACTCTCACTTCTCTCTATCAAGCCAACGTTCTATATCAATCTGACAAAGTTGGATGTTTCTAACAATGAAATATCAACTCTGCCAGGTATTGAATCTCTGTCCAACCTTGAAATATTATGTATCAGACGTAATTGGTTCAATGCTCTACCATCCAATATTGGACAGCTGACTAAATTGAGAGAAATAGATGCATCGCGGAATTTTCTCAAACCCAATGCCGATTCACTTCGATTTGATGATTTGAAATCAATGTCCCAATTGAAAGTACTGGATGTATCGCTCAATCGAAAATGTCGTACGGCTGAACACCGAGATTTTATCAAGGAGAAATTACTACCAAAAGAGATTGATGTTAAAGTTACCATCTGGCAAGAGATGTCAAGTGTTAACCACAACTGTATTGGTGCATCTGCTGCTGTGCGCAATGCCAGTTTGTTGCGATCGCAACTAGAACCATGGTGTACAGTGAATCTCAGGAGGAGGTTAGTTCGTGACTTTGGGAAGGAACCGACTGACCCAGCATTGGTTGATCGTGCTGGTGTTATGGAAATGTTGCTTCATTGCTACCAAGAGGAAGGATTGCTAAACTTTGACAATACATGCAATGGAGATCTAAACAAGGCTGTTGGGAAACGGGAAACTATCAAGATGGACGGAGTGCCTGTGAGGAAGGACTTGCTTGATGAAATCTTAGAAGAATTAAAAGATTGGCGAGGCAATAACAAGCGAGGAGGATCAAGTAATAACAGAGAACGTCCAAGCATTGCTGCCAAATGCTACATGATATTATGCGCACCTAGTGAGGCAGGTATTAAGGGGAATGGTTCAAGACGGGAAAAGAGAAGGATGAAGAAAATGGAAGGCAATTCAAAGTTATGGGAGCTCGCCCTCCAAGCAATGAAGGAGACAGACCCAGAATTTGCCACTCGTTGCTCTGAAATTGCTGTTACATTTGGCTTCACGGGCTCACCTCACATAGATCGGCAGAATGCTTCGCCTTTCTATGGACTATCGCTGGGGAACTTTAGCGAGGGAACCGGTTGTGTTTCAGTGGAGTGCTCGCCTAGGATATTGGCGGAAGTGAATACTAAAAACAGACTTGGGAGGGTGGATGGGAGATATCCCCATTGGGTGAGCAAGTACGATACAGAGGAAGAAAGGTTCAGTTTAATCTACTACGACACCATATCGGCATACCAACCTCCTGGGCCAGCTATTTTTAAAATTCCTTAAGTTGTTGAAGTGGATCAGAGGCCGTGACATTGAGGGAAGAACAGAAATTCTTAGATATTGATTCTGTGTCCTATCATACCATCCCCTTTGTATTGTATCATTTCTTACTCTTGTGGTGAAGGAAGGACATCATCATGATAGCAGTACACAGTGGGGGATAACAATGTGATTTAGGTGTGCAATAACACACCATTGAGGGCAGCCCGCCTTGAGGAGCCCGTCTGTGTTCGGCGTTTATTATAATAAATAATATGTACCAAATTGCAGACAATTATTGTAGCAAGACAGGCTGCACAACAATGCGCTCAAATGTGTTGAAGTGAAGGGAGTGTTACCACTTGTTGCGGCCATTGGTTGAAATATGATAAAATTCAGAAAGGAACAGCAGCAGTCGATTTCGATTTCTGCATAGAAAAGTAACTATTGATTATCATCGGAATGGTCCGAATTCTTTGTTGTAGATGTTTTCACGGGGGTATTTGATTTGACAGGATACCCAAGACATCCACATGTATTGTAAGCACGTTGTGATATTGATGGATGATTTTTGATAGAGGCAGGCTTGTTGGATCTTGAGGCCCCCAATGTTGGAGGAGCACGGCTCCAAAACTACAATGCCTATATACGCCTCTCTTGAAGAGCGGCAACTGTTGACTCAACTCACATTCATATGGGGTAGATGAGCTGTTTCTGATTTGGAACGGGCTCGTTGGTTTTCAAAAGGAGTCTCCTTAGTGGGCCTGGTGTGTCCTTGCAATCCCTTAAACGTTTTTGTTATTTTGATGACATAAAAGACAATACATAAATATGTATTATGCCTTCTAATTGTTATCACTTTAGGGGATTCCATTGCAAGCTATTGCTCTATTGTTATCACTATTTGTAGTGTTAACAGGATTTGAGCTATGGTCACATATGCGACCACTAAATTACTGGCTTCGTTGCAGGCCTGTGATACTGTGCGATATCGTGAGTCAGATGAAGTAAGACACTGTTTTGGAAAGCCCCCTGCTCTCCGGCTTGAAGACTCAGTCTTTGGTCTTCAAGGAAGCTTGCCGCCAGAAGGTTTGCAATATGTTTGAAGCTCAAGGGATGCAAGAGACTTTGCGAACAAATATTTGTTGTTGCTTCTATCGTACAGCGCTGTCACGTTGACTCTTCACTCACGTGGCATACGTAGCCCTAATATAGTAAACACCTTAAGGTTAATCATTGATTGCTTCAGTCAAATCACGCTCTCACGACGAAAGTCACTCACAACACAAACTCTTATTTGCCACATCTGAACTCAACCATGACGGCTGCTCTCACTCACCCCTAATAGTGGCCGGCAATGTATTGGAAAGACAAGTCTTATACGCAGCCCAAAATACAGGACATGCAAATGTCTCGGAGACAATGTCTCAATACATAATCTAGGCCTTC
>JALLAS010000483.1:0-12869 GCA_036939415.1 Detonula confervacea | reverse complement strand
ATGAACCCAGGACTATAACGGAGGTCTTCACCAGCACCTCTCCACAGATCGTGCCGAACAACTGACAAAGACCTTGGGCCACGAGTGTTTGCCTGTGGAGTAGCATTCGAGCCCTGTCCACTCATGATGCTATCATCATCTGTTTGGTCCTCAGAATCAGATGAGGACTCAACCTTTTCATCTCGCTTCACTTCATTATCAGAATCAGCGCCACATTCAACGCCTGAGAAGGGCGCAGGTTCCAGCGTGTCTGCGACGGGAAACTGTGACAACGTTAGACGGATCCGATCAAGTTCAAGGGTCTCGACAAACCATTCCCAGTTTTCATCAGTGCCAATATTGTTGACTTCACCAAGTTTTGGCAAGTTATGCTTCGTAGCTAGTGAGCCCCATCGAAGATCATTCATCACAATCTGCAAAAGTGTGTTCAAAGATGGGTTAGTGACTGTTTTGTGATTTATCAAGGATGCAGAATATGAGCAAATATCACCTCAGTGCTACAGCAGCCATTTTGTTCATAAAGAAAAAACAATCTCCTGAGCAAGCTATCGGCAGTATCAGTGCTAGCTTTGTACACTGATAAAATGGTAGCCCATGATTCATCTTCGACACGGTCCGTGACCTAAAGCCCGCGCAGACCATCAACCTCTCCTCCGCCTCCCATCAATGGTCCGACGAGCACGCGGGCGGCACCATCGACTATCCCCTTCGACCCGCCGGACGATTTCAGAACGTGAGCGAAATCGCGTTGTATTTTTGCGACAATCACGCCATGCCGGAGGGGAGCGGGGGGAGCAATGATATGGACGATACCGATGAGGATCGGATGCCGACGGAGGTTACGTATATTGGATTCAAGGGGAAGGGAACGAATATGAAGAGGAAGGCGGTGGAGTGTATTTACGAGACGCAGGGGATGAAGAAGGATCATCAGGTGCCTGGTTCGGAATACTTTGGGAGGATGGGGACGTAGGNACGAGACGCAGGGGATGAAGAAGGATCATCAGGTGCCTGGTTCGGAATACTTTGGGAGGATGGGGACGTAGGATGTAGGCATACCATAATATGGGGAGAATTCGCGCAGAGTTGCGCTCTACCTGTGCAAGAAAAGGCAGGTAGAATATACATATTGGCTGTGAAATCAATAGAGATTATTGCAAAATAATGTCAAGATGAGCCATCCTATGGAAGGGTTTCGTCTGTAGATCATTTTTTATGATGGTGATCTATTTTGAGTGATATATCCTGCAACAGGTCTAAGTTCCGACCTCAGCTTGGATTTCATTGGCCACTTCAATTTTAGTTTGGTTATTGATCGGAGAGAGGATACGCATGTCAAATTGAAAATCACACTCTCCAATTATTGCCAGCACCTCTAAATCATGCCACTTTATCACAATTTTCTGTACAATGGATACCTGGCATCTTTCACAATCGTGCCAGAAGGTGCCAGATTTGATCAATGTTTGCATTAATGGAAAAGCATAAGAAAAAGGGTGGGGGATATGGCCTGTTTGCTTCTGTAGATATCAAATGTGATTTTTCCGCGCAGTTCATCCTGATTTCTCCAAGAATGTATGTGTTCATAATATTTGTACCTAATTACATCTCAAGTCCGGAATGATTCGTTGAAACTTATGGTTCACCCATAAATTCAAGGAGTTGGTGCTCAATAAATTGAAGATTCACTTCCTCTTGATCTTGTGTGTAGGTACGTTGAAAGTGATGAAACCACCACGCTGAAGTACCATAGCCCAGAGGAAGATTCCCAAGTATCATTTTGAACCATTTTGGGACTGGATATGACAACATTCAAGCTTTTGCTGACATGAACACGATACTGCTGGATCTCTAGAGATGATCTTGGATTCCTGCATGCGCTGCTGTGTCAACATCTTTGGTCAATGTTGCCATTATTAGAGTTGCATACAGAAGAGAGAAGAGTTGATGTTGTGAAAAGAAATAGTTGAGAACTACCCTAGCAAGTCTAAAAGTGTGATGCATGCGAGGAACGTGGCCCAGGCTTAGTTTTACACCTCGTAGGAAAGAAGGATCAACATTTGCAATCATGTATCGTATAAACTGGTTACAACAACTCGTATCAGATGTTAGGGTTTTTGGCAACACAGTCGAATTGATATCATAATTGTCACAAATCAGGTATTGAACTTATGTATTACTCTCTGAAACAGGAGCATGCCTCAGATCGGTATGGTAAAGAAGTAAATATAAATCACGGTGATGGTCCTCCTTCAGGAGATTTGTGCTCTCTCATTCTACCTATGTGTCTCTCATAAGCACTCCCAATTTTTAGTTTTCGCATGTCACCAGAATGGGGACTGTCGTTGTCCTTCTCCATTCGCTCTCTCATCAAACGCACGTGTTTTTCTATTGCTTTCAACTCACGTGGATTGGTGGGTTTGTTCAATTGAGGAGAGGATCCAACCCTTTCCTTTTTCTGAACAGTACTATTCACTAGAGGACTGTTACCCATGCTCTTTCTTCTACTGACATGTTTCTCGTATGCTTTCAATTCCCGTGGATGAAGAATTCTCTTCTTTTCGACGTCAATCTGCTTCAACTTTCTTTCTGAGCTGCTGGGAATGTCCTTTGGGGACAGCGTTTTCATTTCACTGGTGGCAGCAGGAAGGCTTGACCGCTTTGTCTTGCGCCTTGGTGACTTTCTCGGTGATTTGTAAAAGTAGCATTTCCGTGCTGCTGACTTTGTTGGGTTGCTTTTGATCTGGGGTTGGTGATATATCAGATCACATTGCATTAATGGTGAGGCATGAAATTTTTGATATAAAACACAAGAACAATTCTCAAGCAAATCAAAGCAAATTCATCACCTACCATCAACCTTTTGATCGGCGTATTTGTTGCCGAGCCTGTTTGTACTTTACTTTCTGTGGATGGGGGCTCCGAAATGTCGCTTCCATCGCCTTCGGCCTCCAGTGTTGAATCAGGTGAGCTGCCAGTCGATACTTGGAGCCTGCTTTTCATTGATGCAATTCGCTCAGATTGGGTCCCATTATGTGGAGTCTTCACAGCATTTTTGGGCACTGCTGCTAAGATTTGTTTGTTTACAGGGTCATTTTCCTCATCGCTCTGATATTCATTTGATGAGGGGATTTTCTTCGGCAGATCAGAAGAATCACTTTTAACTGGCTCGATATATTCAAGTGGTGCTGCATCTTTAGAGTTTCCAGTTGACACTCGAAGTTTGTCCCTCATCAGAGCAATGCGCTCAGATCGCTTCTCATCATGGGAAGTCTGGAAATTATTCTCAGGTGATGCTGCTGTGATTGGCTTGTCCGCTGGCTTCTTCTCCCTAGCGACCTCCTTGTCTTCCAATGGCTTGTTTGTCTCTATTTGGTCAGATGCATCAGTTTTCTTTGGTTGATTAGATGAATCATCAATCGTTGGTGCTTCGAAGAAGTAGGAATTTCGGGCTGCTTTTTTCGGCGTTGCCACAGGCGTGAAAGCATCATTAGGTGTGTCAGCAGGCGGCTCAATTTCAATTGCGGATTCCCTTCCTGCCAAGCTATTGCTATCATCAATCTTGTAGCTATAACCATGCTCAGAACGTAGTCGAGGAGAAATGTTCTGTAGCTTTGCAGATGGAGATGTGATGTTATCAATCTGTTCATTGAGATTGTCCAGTTGGGTGCGAAAATCATGTTTTGAGGGAGTAGAAATATAATGGTGCTGCTTTTGTGTAACTTCTTCCAACTGTAAGAAATTCACAGATTGTGAGAAAGTAGGCAGTAAAATCTGGTCATGAAAACTGATGCTTGCATATTTCATACCTCTGTAACTCCATCAATTAATACATTCAACTCAGATTTGGCATTTTCCATATCTAAGGAATCACATTTTCCTTCAAAACTGTCCACATCATCTTGTGCCTGCTCCATCATCCCAGTGAGGACGGATTCCTGGCGAGCCCAATACAAATGCGACAAGAAAATTAGACTGCGGAACATGGCTAATAGCAGAAAAATGCATGTATGTCATACTTACCACCTCACTGTGATCTGTGTGAGTGGAATCGGCAAGATCATCATCTAGCTGGGCGAGACATTCCAATAGTGATGTAGCAGGTGTCGCCCAATTGTGATCACTCCCAAAGGAAAGATGAAGTCGAGAAGAGCCATCGTCTACGCTCTCTTCCAAACTCAGCGATCCAGGGCTTTGAGTGTAACTTAGTTTGTTCTGGTGCGATGTATTCGTGACCTGATGGCTGTTGGCATTGTCATAAGGTAACCCATTCAAGGAAAACCGAACGCTTGTCTCTCTTACACTGTCATCATATACACTGGCAATCTCCTCCATTGCAACTAGGCCTTCCGAGGCTAATAAATCTTCCAACAGTTTCCGTTGCTCAAATGATGTTTCTGTCCTTGCTTTTTCCTCTTCTGCCAAGAAGTGCTCGTTTTCATATTCTTCACTACGCAGACTCTCTTCCACTTCTTGTTGCAGTTCTTTCACTTCCCATTCTTTCTCTGTATCCCTTTTTACTAGAATACTTACAGGGTACTTCCTCCCATAATGATCGACTCCTCCATGTTGTAATGGCATAGGCAAGTCGTTTGTTGCACAACCTGATTCCTCTGGTTTTGCCATTATTTGTTCCATTCCACCAATTTCTTGTTTGATTCCAACCGAGCTGTCTTGTGGCTCATCCGGTAACACATCCAAATCATCCATCATTTCTGTCAAATCCATCTCGCATGGCACTGAATTTTCACTCGCTTCATAACTTCTACTATCGTAGCTGGCAGCCGCGCTCGATTCGGCGATGGGTGCTAGTGATGGATCTGGAGAAGAACTTTCGCTGCAAACCTCTTCCAATTCTTCATGATCTAAACTGTCGCCATCATGATTATTTTGTGATCTTTGTTCCTCCCTTGACAATTCACGGGCATCGTTATAATCATCCACGTCTTCAATCTTTGATAGTTCTAACGATGTCAATCCCCCGTTCCATGCTGTTCGCTCTACGGATTCCTCCGTCTGCATAACTTGCGAACCATCTTCCCCAACGCTATTTTTCATTGGAGAAACGCTTGCCATGGAGTGCGCCTCAATAGTATCTTCTTCAAAATTCTTTTCCTCCGCAGCATGACTGTGGTCAACATCATCCTCCGTAGCGTGATCGTGTGCTTCGTCCATCGAAAAATCCTCCTCGTTCTCAGATCCAGCTGGCATTCCTTGCGAGTAATCAACAGAATTTGTCATCTCTGACATGGCATTGCTCTTTGAGAGATTAGTTGGCGCCTCGATCAAATAATCATCATCATCCGAGTCGGTCAAATAATCTTCCTCATCTGAAACAACTTCTTCGTCTATTTCCCGAGCTTCTTCAAGTGAAATAACCTCCTCATCGATGACCTGAATTTCATCATCCGAAACTTTTTCATCCTCTGCCTCCCGAGCCTCTCCCAAAATTACCAGCGATTGCGTCCACACCCTACCGCCATCCCCATCCTCCACTTCCAACTCGACAACTTCCCGTAGACACCCCTCCTCGGCAGGATCCCACGCGACGTAAATCATTCTGGATTCTCCCCCGTGTATGGCAACTTCGATGTGACTTGCCGCAACATCGTCATCATCATCGGTCTCTGCGGGCGCAGCGATGTCGCTGATCAAGCTCTCGAGGCTGCAGACTATTCCTTTTTCCGGGATGGATCGATGGATCCAAATGTAAAAATCGTGGCTTTCGGTTTGTTCGTTGCTCTCCTTGCTACCGTCGGGCGCATGGATCAAAAATGATCCGTAGGCCTTATTCCCCACGGCATTCCCCTCGCCAAAATCGAGATAGGTCCGTTGATTTGATTTTTTCGAATTGTTCGACGGCAATTGGACGATGGGAATATTGTTTTCTTGACAATGCAGCAAGGCTGAAGCGTCGGCCTCGCACGAATGCGAAGATGGTAGCTCTGCAGCTGTTTCGCTGGCTGCAGGCGATTCTTGCTCGTGCGAAATTTCATGAAGTCCGTTTTCAGTTTCGGTGAAATTTTGAATGTCGGAGGATGCTCGTGACGATGCATCGGGCGAGATATCATAAACTGCCGGCTCCGAGGTGACAATGGCAATGGTTTCGCTGTTGTCGCTTGTTTGTCTCTCCTGCCGTCCATCGTCAACAACAGCAGCAGCAGCAGCAGCAGCAGCGGTGACAGCATTATTCTTCTCCTCTTCGTCCAAATACTTTAATCTGCGCCGCAGCATGACCTCCGTCCGCCGCGACGAAATTCCATAATCCATGCGCCATACGTGACGACCGGTGGGAAGGCGGACGAGCGAGACGTGCTTCCTCGTCATGGCGAGGGGCGGCGGCGGCGGTAGGGATTGTTCTGACGCAAAATAATGTCGAGGAGAGGAGAGCGATGGCACGGCCGTAGGCGTGGCGCGGGCGTCCTCGTCCGTCGTAGTGCGGTGGACCAACGCCAACGGTTTTGTTGTCATTGCTGCGTGATCGGTCCCGTGCGGTACTTCGGCGCGGCTGACATTCAATGGGTTTGATAGAGGGCCGCTAGTTGATGATAGGCAGCAGCTCATCTGATCGTCGGCAGGAGAAGCATGATCCGTCATGGTTGTCATCAGTTCGTGTTGTCAAGATGATGTGTTCAATGTTCGATGTTGTTATTGTTATTTATGAAGTTTTATCATGAGGTATGAGGTATCGTAGGTTATCTAGTTGCGGGACGGAGGTACGATAGGAGTAAGAAGTACGATATGCGGATGCGGGGCCGTTTCACTCTCGGCTCTCGGCGCCATTGCTGTTCTTTGCTGTTGATGGCGTTTTCTGTTTTCTGCTAAATTTATGACGTCGAAACAGAGGTAACACTGGCGTACTGAAGTTCTACGCAACCAACGTAGGAATTCAATCTGCCCCGCCGTTTTCATTTCATTATCACGTTACTAAAGATTTTACGCCGACGCGCCATCCACCGGCCGAGAGCGACCACGCACCACCACATAATATGGTACCTACACCACCACCAACAACCATCGTCACAATCACAACAAGATAATGGACCATGATAATATGGCTATACATGGCAGGCGATGGCAATGCCCAAAGGCTTCGCGGCGTCGTGCCATAGCGAGCCCAGGAGCTTGATATGTGGGCCAACACGGATGAGAATCTCTATCTCTACAATACTCTTGGCCGATGTAGATCATGTGAATTGGGCATGCCCAGGGCATGTTGTCTCCCTCATGCATCAGTCGAAGTCCAAGATAGATGAAAGGTGCGTGCACAATGCACGAATATGACCAGAACCAGAACCCCGCCCAGCTGAATTGAACATACATCATGTTCTCATAGGGAAATAGTGTGATCGTGGTCTGTCTGATGTTTGTGTTCAAGACCAAAGTCAGAGTAAAGGCTGTGAGTAGTTACAATAGGTTTTGTACTGGTTTTGCAGATGCACAAAAAATCTGGTATTGAAAGAACTGGCCCTTGGATCGGGCAAATAGCAGCAAAGAAAAGATTATTTGAGAGTCATCACCACATAATATTATGTTCATCAGGAGAACTACCACGACGATCCCAGCTGGAGCTGGAGCTGGAGCAGGGGTTTATGCTTATCAAGGAGGACTGAAAAATGGTTTCAGACACGGATGGGGCAAGATGCAATATGCTGACGGACATGCATACGAGGGCTCATGGATGAATGATAGAATGCATGGCAGAGGCACATATTATTTTGCTGATGGGAATAAGTTCGAAGGAGACTTCGAAAATGGTGTCAGTACAATGATGCACCGTGGTCAGGGCAAGTTGACCTATGCTACTGGTGACATTTATGATGGAGAGTTTGAGAGTGGTGAGAGGAATGGATTAGGTTCATTGAGCTATGCAAATGGGAATTTGTACCGGGGACAGTGGAAGGATGGAAAACATCATGGCACTGGCACGGCCACGTACCCCACTTTGCATCAGTTTGGACAAGATATATATGAAGGGGAGTGGGTAGACGGTGAGCATCATGGATGGGGAATCTATACTTATGCAAATGGAGATGTCTTTACTGGGGATTTTCAAAACGGAACTCAACACGGCAAGGGCACGTTTGAATATGCAAACAAAAATGTCTACTGTGGAGAATTCAAGCATGGCAAAGCGCATGGCCATGGTACGATGAAGTATGCTGGTGGGGAGTCATACGAGGGTGACTTCGAGGGCGATCAGAGGCATGGGAATGGCACAATGAAGTACGAGGATGGAAGAGAGTATAGTGGAGAGTGGAAGTATGGCAATGCGTATGGTATAGGGACATTTAAGTGGCCCCATGGAGATGAATATGAAGGTGGATTCAAGGAAGGAACATTTCACGGCAGGGGCATCATGAAGCATGCCAAGGGAGGTGCATCTGATTATATTTATGACAATGGTGTCTTCTTGTCAAAAAAGAAGCATACTGCTGCATTCTTTACAAAGCTATTGGCATTGAATGACACCGGTCTTGAAATCTACGAAAGCATACTGGAGCTAACCCCTCTCGTCGAAGACGTTCACATGATGAAATTTCTCTATACTCTTGTTGCCACTTGCCGACGCATGGATTTCCTGAAGGAAGAGGAGGTCATGAATATTATTGAAAAAGGACTTGAAAACGCATCAGAGACAATCACTCACGAGGCTGCGTTGGTAATATTCAAGCTCATACTCGAGAAAGCTGACAACGATGGGTTCATTACACGGGCCAACTACTACAAGTTTGACAATAGAGGAGAACTGAAGAGAATTGAGAATGCGCCATTCATCAAATGCATTATGGAGGCTATTCAACTGAATCATCTACATATTCAAGGTCTCGAGGCAAATGTGAAAATCATCAATGATTCGCTCAACGCAGTCAGGGCCGGTTTGAAGCGAAAACTGAAAGTAGAGGCTGCAGTTGGATTCATCAGTTGTGTCTTGAATGCCATCTCCTTTGGGGTTGGAGGTAGTCTTGTTAGTGCTGCTCAACAGGCGGCCATCAATTCAATTGTTGACTTTGGAGATCCGGCTCATGTCATTAGTATTGTTGAGAATACGAGTGGGCCAAATTCTGATATTTGCAAAGAAATACTCTACAAAGGTATGGACACGGTGGCTGACATGATAGCAAACAAAAAGTTGGAGGGTGCTATCAAAGATCAAGGTAATGGCCTAGCTGTAGTTGTTGCCGCATCTCATTTCATGGTTTACTATGATGATATGGCTGCAGGAGAATCAAAGAACAATGTATGTCCTGGTGTTCCTGGTGGAAAGGAAGCAAAGGCTGGCGATGATGCTCTTCAGAAGTGCCACTTCAGTGAAGCTATCACATTGTACACCAAAGCAATAACCATCGATGGCAACAACTATGACTATATATCGAGGCGATCATTGGCCTACTTGAAGAATGGAAACAAATCCAGTGCTCTAGCAGATGCCAATTGGGCCATATCTCTCAATCCTAGTGGTTCGACAAGCTATTATGCTAAAGGAATGGTGCTTCAAGCGCTCAACCAATATGACGAGGCAATAGCTGCATTTGAGAAAGGCCTGGAGCAATGTCCCAATGATGATATGTTGCTGCAAGGTTTGGAAAATGTTAAGATGGAGAAAAGATATGCAAGCGATTCGTGTGATAGAAATGAAGGCGACTTGTTCGCCTTTGCCCAGAACCCTGGGCATTCTTATCCACAAGCATCAGCGCCACCTATGGAAACGCCTTTGAGATCAGAGGTGCAGCACAACAAGTTCCAACCACAAGATGGTCTACGGGATGAGAATTCAAATGCGGCAGAGTCTAACAATGAAGTGTCGCAATGGCTACGGACTAGCATGCCACGCCTACAACAACATGATCTTGCCAATTATTGTAAAAGTTTGGTGATGGATGGCTTTGATTCTGTGGCTGTGATTCTGGAGCTATTGGAGGAAGAGGATCTCCACTTTATGAAGAAGGCACACCGAAGGGCTTTGGTAAATAAGCTGAAAGAAACCAAAGAGCGCTAAAGTAAAACATGTGTACTTGAAATGTAGCGCTTGTGTTGAATTCGAACAATGCAGCCTCTTGTTTGCAGTGAATCAGAGTGAATTGTACATATGCTGTTTTTCCAGAGTGATGATAGGTCATAGCCGAATGACATAGAAACAATACATTTTATTAATACTGCCAATGTTATGTGTCTTTGCCTACTTTCGGAAAGCCAAACAAACAGGGGCTACACTACTGTACATCAGGGTGCAATGTTGCCCCAAAAATTATTCTTTCCAAGCCTTGGTTGCAAATAAGAAATGGGAATATTATGCCACTCATCAAGCAATACAAGAGAGAACTCTTTCCATTTCTCTTATTATTACTCGAGGTACACCAAATCTCCAAAGTTGAACGCAGCAAATTCCACCCTCAATTGTCCCAAGTGGTACTGATGGGTTTTACCCTCCTCCGAAAATATTCGAAGTGTACGTAACGAAGTAAAGGCAGGTACAATGGAATGACACAAGTGATTTAAGTCTTCCAGGTCGATTCCATCATCTTCCAGTGCAATATTCAAAGTTTCGAGGGATGTCAAACCCCCAAGGGCGCTCAGGTCGGAGAGGTCCTCCAACACGTAAAAAAGACTGAGACTCTCGAGTTTCGTCATGGCATTCAATTGTCGCAGACTTTCCCTATTAAATACGGGAGCATCGTCGTACGCGCTGTGGACTAAATGGAGGCTGGTCAGGTGACGCATCCGTCCGATGCTTGATAGACAGTCTTCGCTCAGATCTTGACAGTGCTTGAGAATCAGACGCTCGACGGACGCGTAGGGAGTGCAAAATGGCTTGAGTCCGATATCGGAGAGGCCATCGAAGCCTTCCAGGTGAACATGCTTCAGGTTTATCAAACCCATTAGGTTGGACAAATCCTCTTCTCGGATATCGTCGCTCGGCGAGCTGTAAAAATTACCATGACATAGATGCAACGATTCCAGGGTTAGCAATTCCCTCATGTGATTGAGTCCATCCCCGCTCAGATCGAACCCCCGTAACCTCAAATGCTCGAGACCCTTCAAATTTTTCAAGAAGGATAGACGACTCCCGTGGATGGTGCAATCGAATTCTATATCTAAATGCTTGAGCGCTTGGAGGTTCCCCACGGAAGTAACGATGGATTCGAGGTCGTCCAGGACTTGGCCTTGCTCTCCTTGCTCGCTCGTTTCGTGATCGGCGAGGACGAGCGATTCGAGACTTGTCAATCGGGATAGCTGGGCAATGATCGATTTGTGCGCGTGACAATCGAAGACGACGAGTTGAGATATCGAGTCAAAATATCCATGCGATAACATGTGAGCCACCCTATCAGGGCATATACTGGCATTGACATCATTGATGACAAGTCTATGGCGATTGGTCAACCATTTCCTTGCGCGATACTCGTCAAAGCCGGAAGAATCTGTCGAGGAGAAGAAAGGAGCCTTGTCCATCCGCAATTGCAGATGACAGGTGAGCGACGGTTCCGATAAATTTAGCTCCCTGCTTCCCACCAAACGAAGTGCCTTGACCTCGGCGGCGGTTAGATATTGGGCGACGTATTTGACAACGCCCGTCCATTCGTGTGGGGATAGGCGGGTGGCAGCGGCAATGGCGGCGCCGGTGAGCGGCGCTGCCGTCACGGCGTTATATTCGTCGCCGTCACGAGCAGGAGAGAGAGGACGGAGACGGCTCGTTTTCTTGCCTTGCAACGGCACCGAGCGGCATGGCTCATGATGAGGTTGAGAGATGATCATGTGGGTGACGGATGTGTGCTCTCTATTGCTGTCGATGTCGTGTCCCATTGATTTGATGTTATCACAGGCCATGGAACGCATTGATGCTCAAGTTGATCCACGGGCTCATCATGCAAAAAGATGAGCAAAGGCATGGACAGGGCCGGCGAATGGTGAAGTCGATCAGAAGGGTGGACGGAAGGTTGGAAGCATGCAGTTGATTCAGTGGAAGCCTGCGGAAGCAATGAGTGAATGTGAAGTGGGGTGAAATCTGTATGAAATGGTTTTTGGGTTTTGGGTTTTGGGCATCTTCTTGTGCATGCATAAAAGGCTGGGGAAAGATAGGAAGTAAACATTATAAATAATAAACTTATCTAACAACAGAGATTTATGCTATATCTATTGTATAATATGGGACAAATTCCAGAATCCTAGAATAATCCTAAAGTATAATATCTTAATTTTCTTTACCCCTAATGACATAGCTTTCAGAGGGAAGAGGGAATGAAGGCGAAGTCTGCTCGCCGCGCGCGAGACAAAACAGGCGGACGCGTGTTTAGTATCTGTCGCTCGAGGAGAAAAAGCGATATCATACATTCTTGGATCGTCATCTGATACCAGATATTATCGCCAAGAGTAATGTCGAAAAGATTTTTTTCCAGGCATCATGCGATACAACATACATATGGTATGTCCGGTATGCCTGTCGCTACATATACTGTGATATCGTACATAGGGAATTAGATCGAAATCCAACTGCGCCCTTGAGATATTTTTGGCGGGATCGGAGCGAGATCAAATAAAGTTCTTCAAGCAAGATTAACCCCTGGAATAGGGAAAGCAAGATATCCCAGAGAAATATGTGAATCGTTGACCATAAGGTTAATAATGTAACTGTTCGAAAAAGAAACAGCGCGGATTCTCTGGCAGGGATATTGAATATGGAGAGACAGGACGGACGGATGCGCGCTTGCTTTCACCACACTGTAGCGTAGCTGTACCCATTCTGCCTGTATCACGCGCGCGCACGCAATGGAGTGTGTTGCATGTCAGATAACCACATGTAGGTATCGTACCTCTACCATATTATTGACAAATATCATTCTTATTACAGTATTAGCCAGTGATGAGTA
>JALLAS010000482.1:0-12873 GCA_036939415.1 Detonula confervacea | reverse complement strand
GGGCGGGTGATGGGTGGTGTCAGCGCCATATCTACTCTGGAATGCTAATGTAGGAACTAAGTATAGTGCCGTGTAGTTTTTCCGTGAAACAACGTCTGTACGTTGCCGTGTAGTTTTGCCGTGAAACAGAGGGAGTAAGTAATAATGCATTTTTATGTTACTAGCACTAATTTTTCCCCCAAAATTTCACAATGAATCCAGAGTACCGTTTCCCATCATACATATCCTTTACAACATCAAAAACAGACTGATAGAAGCCGAGTTATGCATATAACTGCAAACGACGGACTTTATGCGGACTGGGTAAAGAAAGGGTTAACCAAACATTTTTTGCTTGGGTAAACAAGATCCCTGCTTACAATCCTCTAGAGTGGTGGACTGTGGTCTGTGGTGGATACAATATGTCATTTTGAGGCATGATATTAATATATTAATCTACTGTTTTCAGTTCGCGAGGAAAATCACAAATGACCACTCATACATGCTAAGACAACAAAGGCCAAATTTATCCAACAAATCATTTTCAGTTCTCCTCAACATGATCAGTGTTCTAGAATGTAAAATAATCACATCGTTATGTGATACCATGATGAAACTGTACTGCATTTATTGATTATCATTCTGAGACATCCGAGGCCATGACTTGCGTCCCTGTGAAGATTTTTTCATCAGCCCACAACTCCAAAAGATTGCATCTGAATAATACAATATATGTTCTTGAGTTCGCAAGCTTTTCAGAAGCTATTCTAATAATTTGATTCGAGAGGACAATCTCACGTCACCAAGCTCAAGCACACGTTGCGCCAAGAAAACAAAAGTCAAATATATCGCTTTGTTTATTTTTACATAGTAGTATCAAAGTCATCGATCGTCCCTTGATTATCCTCTTGACGATGGCTTCATACCATTGAAATAGATGTCTCACCGTACTTCCCCACCTGAATCATGATGCTGAAATGTTTCACCGAAGGATGTGCTGATTGATCCCAAACCATAGCCGCTTGTAGGTTGAAAATGCCATTGCACCGCTTTCCAAGATGTAGGATTCGCCAGATCCCTGGACGATCATCGGCATTTGCCGTGATATGATCTTGCCACTGTAGGTTCCGACCCCTTAGAGCATGATGAGCGCATGTATGACTGACTCCACAATCACTTTTGATATGATGAGGAAAAAGTTGATTGATACGAAGCTGAAGGTTGTCATTTTTCCAGCTGATGTTATCTTGATGCTATCGTTTTGCAATTACTGTTGATTCTCCTTCAATTGCAAAGTTCAGGTAGCCTCAGACGAATTATCTATCAATAGTTTGCAATTGCTCCTCAGTTTGAAATGTGCTTGAAAGCAATAAGATGACCCGGTGCAGTCTGAATCTGTTTAAATGATACAACGTTCCTTTGAGTGACTAAAAGATGTTACGATGATGCTGGACAAGTTTGAGTGTCTAAAGAAAGAGAGGAGGAAATAGGAGAGATGAAATTGTGTGGTGCAAGCAGTGGAGTTTATGAGCTGTGGTGACGGCGTTTGTCGGCGAGACGGGGGCACAATAGTGGAGAAGTGGCAGTGGGGACCGCCGGCCACGCTCTATGGTAAAACGGCCCCGTCGTGGGTGATCTGAAGAAGCTGATACGATTCCTACGTAGGATACCGTAAGAACCACTTTACGGCATGGACAAAAACGGCCAGGAGAATTGCCTCGTGGAGAGCTCACAATGGCCTGATACAATACTGGATACTGCTGTACTATCTACTACTCTATCTTGTAAAATCATGTATGTAAGGCGTTTTGGTACAATGATCGTAATGGCCCTCCTGTTGCTACCAGCTCTGCCACCTTGCCCCTTTCTAAGCGGGATGAAGATATTATCACAATGGCGACGACAGATGCACAACCGCCCGCCGCTCGGGTCCGTTGCGGCGAATACTATCATTCCCATCGTGTTCTCAGTGGATGTTTCGAAGCACCTTTCGACCAAAGATTTTACTTTAGGCCACAACCAGCTTCGATCATCTTCTCACCGGCAATATCACAATTCACTTCTCAATGCGATTCAGATGTTCGATCTGCACTGATTATTACCCACCATCTACATTGTCATTTTCCATCTATTTCCCTGTTGTCCTCATCTGTAGTTCATAAAACTTAACGATGGCAACTCCAGAGGCCTCCCGAAAGAGCAGCAGTACGGTAGCAACACGCGGCTGGGCATTGGACAAGGCAGATGCAACCGTTAGGGTCAAGCCTCGTCGGCCATACACTCCGTACAACCTTTTCTACTTGTTGGAGCGCGAGTTGGTGGTACAGGGTCATGAGCCATCGCTGAAGAAAGAAAAGGCTGAGAAAAACATCCTCTTGGAGAAAGAACGTGCGGCTGCCATGGGTGAGAGGGCAGAAGGTGACATACCCCTTCCTCAGCGGTACAATGGTGTTGTGATGTTGCCGATGTGGTATGAGCCAAACTTGAAGGAGAAGAGAAAGCATCGCAAAACGCATGGCAAGGTGAGTTATCAGATAGGGTATGATCAACTATCTTTTGCTTGAAAAACTCTTTGAAGAAATATCTCACGTTCTTCCTGTTGGTCACATGTTTTGTATGTCCTCTAGATCTCTTTCAAGGATCTCACTGCAATTATTTCCAAGAATTGGGCAAGCATTGATGTAGAAACCAAGGGCTACTGCACAAATATATCAGAAATGGGCAGAAAACGCTACAAGGCACAGATAACGCGCTACAATGCCTCTCAGAAGATTATTCAGCTGAAGGAAGAGCACGCCGCAATGGAAAGTGCAAAAGCAAAGAGGATGGTACAATTCAAGAAGAAGCAATGCAAGAGTCCACCAAGGTCAGGGAACGTAGATCGCAATCCTGTGCCTGCTGTGACCCCAGATCGAATCTTGTCGCACCATGCACCGGTTATTGTGACTCCGCCTAATAACGGGTACAATAACAGGCCAACAATGTATATTCCTAGCAGTAGTCCTCACCCATTTCATCATTACGGCCCTCCACCGCCTTTGCCACCTCCAATGACACACATGCAAGGTCAGCATCAGCCTCCTCCAATGCCGTCGTACCACCATCATCACCATCCCCACCACCCTCACCATCATCAGTATCACCACCGACCACATTATAACTATCCTCAGCCCCCACCGATGGACAATAGCGCACTCAACCAAGGTATGAAAATGAACAAGAGCCACAATACCCAAGGTATGAAGGCGAACAGCAACATCCACAGCCAAGCCATGAAGACGAATAGCTCCATCCAAAACCAAGTCACGAAGACGAATATCATCGCCCACAACCAAGTTATGAAGACGAATAATAGCAGTTATAATCAAGACACGAAGATGAATAGCAGCAACAATGCACAAGGCATAAAGATAAATGGTGGCAGTCAATACCAAGGTAGAAAGTTGAGTGACAATGGACTCAAACAAATTAGAAGATTGAAGAGCGATTACGAACAAGCACGAACTAGTGGCATGAACTTCTTCTCGAATCTTCCTAATTCAAGAGTCGACGTGACAGTGGACGTCAACGTGAGCGTGCAGAAAGACGATACTTCGAACAGCAGAAGCAGCATGACTCACGACGAAGCCATGCAGCTTTGCAACTTGATGGGAAGTAACGATGCTGAAAATGGAGGAGGGCATCTGCCTGACACCTTGCTGCGCGAGATGCCAAGCTTTGATTTTGGTGATGGTCACAGCCTGTCTACCGAAGACGATTGCGATATGAGTATGGAGATGTCGGGTAACCATTACCTTCAAGTCGAGAATCAAGAGGATAACATGTTGGATGCAATCAGGAGCGAGTTGCTCCCGCTTGAGCTTAGTGGAGAGGAAGCGTTCCCTGATTTTGGCTCTGACTTCCATGAGTTGTCATGATTGATTTCCGCTACACCGACTGTACATATATTGCGCTGCGGAGCGCCTGCATAAAGGAGACATGTGTTACTGCAGAAGTGAATTAAGTGCACTCTCCCACTTACTAAATCACACTAAAAGAGATCGAGTTTAACACAATCATCTGCTTGGACATTTTTTTAGCATTACTAATTGAAGGAAGTGAAAGTGCTTCAATAAAGCATGATTGTCGCTCTGGTCTTTCAACGAAGTCGAGCGAACAGGAACAAGAGCTAACGGAAGGATTTATCTTTAGATGCTTTTGACGTGAAGATACGGGCAGGAACATTGCTGGTTTACCACTTCAAACTATTATACAGATATCTGAACATGATTAAACAATTATATTACGTTAGACCGGCCCGGGGTTTATTACTCTCAGAATACTTCAGAGTAAGCAGATTGTTTTGCTTGCACCAGTTCGCAACATACCGGACTACAAAAACTGACACCATCGCCTATCTCTCGCAATGATTCGCCCATGAATTGCAAGCTCTGTTTTGCTGCCCTTGCATCAAAAGATGTTGCCTGATTCTATATACTAAACAGACTTNCAGACTTCTGTCATCCAACGTTGTGTCATCGTAATGAGACTCAACACCATCACGTGTTTCATCGTCAACGGAGATGCTTCCATAATTAACATCCATGGATGCATTGGCATAGTTTGCAAGTTCTGTCTCCATACGCTCTTGGTCCAGTGGAAGTGTCTTTGCTAGAAGCGCTAATTGAATAGATGTAATTGACCAAAATGCAATAATCTAGATTCACCAAAAGCATAAAGGAATTAGTCACATGTAAGTATTACTGAAGAATTGCATAGCATATAGAGTAAAGTGAACGTGCAAATCAAGTTATTGAAATTGTGAGCTCCACTGAAATCTTACCGTAATATTGAAACCAGAAGCTCGAGTCGCTCCAAACATTCCCATTAACACTGTTGTTAAAAACGAAGGCCCAGCACCACGTGCAGCATTTATGATAAGGTTGGCTGTTGTTAACGCTGCACCCCGTATCTCTGGCGGATTGACATTTATTATACATGGCCGAACGTTCACAGATGGCATGCTAGACAAGCAACCACCAATAAATGCATAAAAACAGGGCCTCAGACTGGCGTGATCATAGTTTGTGTCATCCATCAGGGCAAGGTAAGGACCTATTCCCAACAATGTAGTGAATGCCATGAAAAGTGGCAAGTAGCGTCGATCAGCGCGGGTGGCCAGTGATCCAAGGTAACCTCCAAGAATCCCTCCTGCGGCACAGCCAAAACCAAAGACTGCAACAATGAACGTCGCATCACGAACGGTCAGACCCTTTTCTTGACTCAAATAGTCATTGAGGAAGACAAACATGACACCCCAGGGAATATTGGAAAAGAATCCCTGAGGCATCAGTAAGCAATTCGATGGATGATCCGTCATGCTCGACACGAATTGTGCCCATGTCAGCCTCTTTTCATACTTTTTGCCACTTGCCAGCATCGCCCTTAACACCTCTTCTTTCCCTCCCCGCACTGGCTCGCCAACGCATACCATGACCAAAAATGCACAAATTATAGTCAGAATGCCAGAAACATGAAATGAATGTCGCCAACCGAAACTGGGCCCTGTGCAACCGGCATAGACCTGACCCAAAATCATACCGGCTCCCATCATGGCTGTAAATCCCGAGCTTGCTGCATTTCTATCCTTGTCATCAAACCAATCGCTCAACAGTGAAAACACTACTGGTACTGATCCAGACATGCATGATCCAGACTTCAATAAATGAAGGTCAGAAGTGAAAATCATGCCATTGCATTAGCTTTGAGATAGAATATACAATAAAGGATGACTCATTTTTCAATCAAAAGCAACTCACAATGAATCTACTCAGAATCAATTGAGGATAGGTAGTTGACATACCGGTTGCGATGGCAGCTATCCCTCCTACCAATGTTGTGACCGAAATCAATATCCTTCTACTGGGAACTACATCCGAAGCAAAGCCTATCAATGCCGAGACGGGTAAGCTCAGTACAGAGCTGGCAAGAGCTAAATTCGATCCGAGATACAAGTCACGTGCGTGTGGATCATCCCCATAACCAAAATCACGTGCTGCCGCAGTGAGATTTGGTGCCAGCAAATTTTGGGGACTCCAGATGAAGAAAAATGCTACACTAAGAAGTAACGCCTGAGCATGGTGATGACTTTCATAAAACGTTTTTGCAGATTCCTCATTATGGGCAGGCGGAGTGGAAGGCTCATTGTTGTAGCGTGTTGTTGTAGGATCAAACTGGACAGCATATTCTTTTTTGGGACTCTCATTCGAACTTTCATCTACGTCATTTATTCGCATCAAATATTTGAGATGTTCTTCCCTTCTACTCTGAGTATTCTGCACATTCGCCACGGGAGTCAGTGGCGACATAATGGGAGATAAAAAATTCCGAATGCCAACTGTTAAAAGTGGTGGTTGGTTTGACTTCTTTTCATCGCTGTCAACGGAAGAGCCTGGTGTACGAGGAGGCGTGAGCAATATTTTCGATGCCGTTGGGTTCAATGGTTGGCATTCAGCATCTAATGGTAGACCGTTAGTTTCATCAGGTGTTGGGATGGATTCTTCCATCATTAAACTGGACATAGGGGATTTCTGGAGTTGGCTGTTCTGTGATATTTGTTTACCCTCAACATTCCGTCTCACGTTGTATTTTTTCTTCGTCTGCTTCCCAAATATAGATCGCTTGCTGTTGCCTTCTTCTTCTTCTTCGCCAATGCAATTGGGAGGTGATGTAGCGCCTGCGCTCCTCATATTTGACATTACAAATGTATTGGCAGAGGTGGATATGTTGGATATGCTCGGGTGACCGGCATATATCTTTGACAATGAATCAACTGTGATTACGGGCGATGTGTTATCAACGTCACCGTTTTCATCCACCGGAAAATTCAGCTTGTAGACTTTCACTCTGCTACCATCACCGTCTCCTCCATCTGAAGACGAAAATGAAAGAGACCTCTCGTCGTCCAAATTCTGTTCGACTTCAGCGCCGCCGCCGCCAGGTTTGTCTGTGCGTGAGACAAAGATGCCGTCGTTTGATGGAAGTAGCTTGTTCATTGTTGGGACGGAGGTTTTGCTTGGATCAAATGCCAGGGCGCGCTGCGCCTACACTTCAGGCTGACGTTGCTATCTTCTATCTAGTGGTTCGCGTTGGTCGTTGGGGCCTTTTCCGTCCCTGTTTGTGTAGGTGTAGGCAGATTTAGAAGGTTCGCTACCATACCACCGCGCGCGGCAATGCCATGACGGGTAAGGTGTATGGTATGGTAATTTTTTATTATCGTAGCATTATTGGCATTGGTGAAAATTTTGAGAGATTTCTTGCGTCTGCTGATTGCGTTTCGCGTTGTTTGCTTCATTCCCGCCATTCTTCATTATTCATGTCCGAATCCAGCCATAATACTGGATACAAAATATTCTAGAGAAACATCCAACCTATCGATAATAACCTTAGGGATTTAGTCATAACTACATTGGGAAGGTCACAAAACCACGAGCAGAAACACCGAGTCGACGACGCGCAACATCTTCCTCAAAGAAAACAACCAGCATGGCGATGAACCCGCAGTACTGCGCCCGGCCATGGCCATCGCTTCCTCGTCCAAATCAACCCCGCCCCAATCCAACACAACACGCCCCGTCATCAAAGCGCTGAGCTATACAATTTGAAGTACTGATTTGTAAGTATTTCCACTTCTTCGGATTAGAGCGGGAGGAAGGAGTAAGTCATGGCCTCTCGATTTGTTCGATTCGCTCCCAGCTTCGGTTCCGACAATGGTAATGGCACCGCCGGCAACGGAGAGGATGCCGCCAATGGCAGCAGTGGCGCCGCAGACCGCAATGAGTCCACAAGATCATTGCTTATGCGACGTGCATCCAATGCTTCTGCCGGCAGCCTCCTCGGCTTCCGTCGCGCGTCCACCTCTTCCAACAGCAGCGAGCCGCCGGCGGTTCCGGTGAACACGAATAACGTCTCTCGGCGCCCATCCCTCAGCGGTTTTAATACCGCCATCGCCGCCAACGACGGCCCTTCGTTGGCAGCGGCACTGGCCCAATCGATTCGACATCACGCTCGTATGATCGACGGGGAGCAGCCCGTGAAGCAGCAGGGCGTGGAGATCAAGGCCGCGTACGATCCGTATCAGGACGATGATCACATCAGCTTGGCTCCGGGGGTAGAACTGAACTACGAAAAGGAAGCAACTCCCCCTGTGCAAAGGGGGTCCATTGTCGGACCCGCATTGCGAGATTTCGTAGCAAACGCCGGCGCGCAAGAATCCGATAACGACGGGTCCGGCGCCATCGACAAAACCGTCGAACGGCAACAACAACGACTGGAACGAATGCACGACAATACCTTCGGCAGCCAACTCCGAACGAACATCAGCAACTGGTTCGGACTGGATTCCTCCGAAAAAAGCGATGGCGGCAACCTCAACGATCGATCCCGGCGCTCCGTACGCTTCGCGGAGGACGACGACACGGCCGCAATAGCGGCGGCCATTGCCAATGGGGAGGCGGTGCCGGGCGCCGCCACCTTCGGCACGATTGTCGGCCGGGCTCCCAAATTTATCGCTCCTCCCGCCACGTCGTTTCGGACGGCGACGCGGCATCCGTCGCACTTGCCGGCTACCGAGTTTGATAATATGGAGAGTCGAATGAATGCCCCAAGGAGGATATTGGCCGCTAGGAAAAGACATCGGAGGAACGATTCTTTTTTGAGATTGATGGTGGCGATATTTTGCTTTGGATTATCATTGACATTTGCAATCATCTACGGGGAAGGAAAGTTTGGTTTAGCAGTAACGAACATGGCATACGAGCGCAAAATATCCGGCAGGTACGACCTGGACACCAACTCCGAAGACGAAGAAATAGAGCCAAAGGAAAATGTATTCTACCCCGATTGGTGGGAGGATGAGAAGGGGATACCGGACATGCAATCGAAGAATATCAAATTCGCGCCGACGCTTGAGTATAATGCCGCGGATGTGGTAACGCCACGCGCTCCGGATCGGATCGAGACGCCGTATTTTTGGTTCGTGCCTCGGAGCGGGGGGAATGCTATTAGGACTGTCATGGCGGGATGCCTGAGACTTGCCGAGGCTAGCGAATATGGAGCTGATATCCAAGCTGGCGTGAGTTGTAATATTTTGTTCCTTCCTCTCATATTTCATAAAGAAATGTCAGAGAGTCCAACTCATCCCTATCTCATATTTCTGAATCAGTTTCTAAGAATAGAGGAGCAGGAGGACAGAAGGTTTGTCAATGTTGACATGAGTACATCGAAGGGACTCGAACATGCTAAATATCTGAAGCTAGCATCCTCGTGAGTAAACCTTTGGCCTCATCATTGAAAAAATCTTCCATTATTTTGCAACCAGTTTGGATTCTAACCCTGTGGATGCAACAACTCATCTATCCAACAATATTGAAAGAGCCGTTCCTGATGTTATCATCTCAGCGGACATACATGGTGTACTCAATGTATTCAACAACCGCAACCGTGCACGCATTTTCGCTATCATTCGCCATCCATTGGAGAGAGCTATATCCAAATACTATGCAGATCTCGGCTCTGATCCAGAGGTGGCGGGGATGACGCTGCCGCAGTACGTTCGCTCTGGTGGCCGTCGCGTGGAGAACAATTATTTGACCAGGTACCTCTCTGGCAAGTACGGAGGAAGGCTAGAGGTAAAGCATTTGAACATTGCAAGAGAATTTCTGAGGCGTAAGTTTGTTGTCGGGCTGTCGAGCGATTTACCCGCAACGACGAACTTGTTCAGCCATGTCTTTAATTGGAATAACACGGCAGCACGCCTTGGGTTGGAGAATGTCGATATATGCTACAATAACATCTTCAATGCATTGTCAGACAGGGCTCCTCCTTCAGTGGAAGATGGTAGCGAGGGTTGGAAATTGCTCGTGGCGCAGAATTGGTTTGACCTGAAGATATATGAATATGCAGAGCACTTGTTTCAATTGCAAGTTGATCAGCTAAAGTTGACAGGCTCGCTGAATGCACAAGATGCTGTTGCAAGGAAGATATGAGATGTGTTGCTGTTATGATGAATGAAGTAGTATCTAATACTGTAGATTATCGACCCTTACTGGGCTGAGTTTCCCACTGTGATTGCTTTCAAGCTCAGCTGGTCAATACCAAAATGAAGGGGGTCTTTGGGTTATCCATGATCGTATTTATCATCGCATAGAGTCCTTGTTATGTTGGTTCCATTTTGTGCATGATTGATGCTCTCATTGTTCCTGTTCTTAGGGGGGGTTTCTTTATCTAGAGGGAATTATTGATATGTACAATCTAACTGGGGGCATAAAAAACCCTCTTTCTGGATTATTTGGAGTTGCTTGGGAGTCATAGTAAAGAGATGCAAATAAATGAATGAAGTAGTGTGGCATCCCTCTAGATATGTGTTCTAGGGGTAGAGGGAGAGGAAGGGATAAGCTGACAATATGATGGAACATATAGAAGTTTCCTCTGTCTAGGTATAGATGGTTCTATGTTTTCATGATAAAGAGATAGAGATTTAAATCATTTTTTCTTGCAGTGTGGGAAAGTGTGAGATAATGGTTAGGTGGCATTATATACATGTGGGCTAGTACATCTCCCTTTCATACTTCTGTAACTTTATTCTTGGCCCTTAACTATTTATTCCTTCACCCCGCTCAATCAAAACATCTTAATCTTAGCTTGTGTCATGCCAATACAAGCCAATGCATTCTTTTTATGCTCCATTGGAATGTATTCATTGTTCTGTGGAAGATTGTGGGAGGAGGGCAATAGATCTAGTTAAATCCAGAGTACCGTCTTTCACATAATAATTTACCATTGTAGCCGCAGAGAATTCTCACTGGTGCATTGGCTTCTGCTGCTGAAAGTGAATGCTGTTAATGCAGGTGCAACTTGGAAGATTGATATTGGATATCTACTCCGGTCGTTTAAATTAAAATGGCTCCCTTCAGAAAACTGGATTTGAGCAACAATGCTTCAACTTTATCCTGACTATTATTTCCAGTTGTTATTAAGCTCTAATACCGTGCATTTGATAGCTGTTTTGACATACCGTTCAACGCCGAAATGAGCGCATGGGTCCTACCTTAGTATTGTCTGGAGGTAAAGAACATAGGAATTGGTATTAATTTGATAGAGAATGGTGATCGGAAAATCGGAAAAGAGATAATGCCCGAGATGCCAAGGTAATGCCCAATTTTAGGCACAAAACAGGTAATGATGCCCATAAATGAACTAAAGCAATATGCGAGTCTTGATGTTTGCACCCCGTCACATGAATTTTGTTATGTCCTTGCCGACAGAGCTGCTTGGGCGCGGTTGAAGGGGGCGTAACATTAAATGACCGACCCATTACTCTCGTTTCGGTGTCGAATGGTAGGTAGAAAGTGAAAATCCGTAGTTGAAGCTTATCAGGGTATACTTCAATCAAATAAAAATACTCTGCATCAGAACATTAGCCCGTTTCTTCGTACGTCAAGCATTAATAACCCCTGACACAACTTAATTCCTAGCATCTTCTCATCAACTTCAGAACATCCGCTAAAAACAGAAACACTATTGACTGTCTAGCTGTGGCTTTGTTCACATCACCCCCCTCTCTCTAGATATATAATATATTATATATTTGGGTAATCCCATGTGAGTGATAATTGAGAGAGTTATATTGGTCAGCAGACGATTGGCTGTTAAGAGTGCATTACATGTATTATATTTTTGGTACATTAAAAAAAGATTGTGAATAGGGATTCCGATGCATCTCTACAGATCCAATTTCATTTTACTTTGTTTCCTTCTCCTTGTGGGTCCGCTTTTGGTTTTGGGAGGCATGTGGGTACACCCGAGGATATCCCCGGATTGTAGAGCTTGTTAAATGGTTCCATGTTGGAAAAATATGGCGTCCACCCCAATAAATGGCCATTTTTGTTATTGGCCTCTGACTATTTTTGGATGACGATTATCCATCATAAGGTGTAAGCAACTCACACATAAATTTAGGTTAGAACATTTACCACAACCCCTCCTACCTACTAGGCCTTGGAACACGACTTTATATTCAGCGGGATACTAACATGGAATAGTTTGTGGATTGTTTTGCAATATCATTATAGGCTAGAGATGAGTATATGCATACAATTGACCAATACCAATATCCACAGTTCTAAGTGCATGATGTTGCCTAAACTCTCTGGCAATTATGCAGACATTGGTATGCCGTATAATGGGGTTTACGTGCCACAAAAGGGTTGAAAACGACCATTTTGGCTACAAATCAGCAAGAAAGTTGATGGTGGCACAAGATGTTGGCATGATAAGTACTCATTTTGATAAGATGGGAGTTGCTTATTGTGTTATCTTTGATTTTAGTAATGATGAATGCTTTTAATGAGTATACAAAACCATTTTCCTGATATAAAGTCAGTAAGACATTGTCAATTTCACATCTGGCAGCATGAAACACCCAATTACTCTGAAATAGAGAACAGAATTTTGCCTCTACAGCCAGCCATTTCAATTACCATCCAGACAATGTATTATATTTATAATTGACTGGTGCTACTAATCAGGATAATCACTACTCTCAGCTGATAACATCAATTTACCATTTTTAATCTTGTGTGCTAATGATCATTCTCACTCAGCCTAGCTCAGGCAGAAATGTGATAGGAGCTATAAAAAAACCATTTTATTTTCGAGGTCACAGTAGGAAAAAATTGACAGGACATTGCACTCTTTGGCCAGGTCTGATCATATTGATCGAATATAGGGTTATGAGCAATGAGCAGCATGAATATGTGCATGAGTTGAACACGATGTATCATAACATTAACATAATCATAAGGTAAACACTAGAAAAGTTACAGCTTTGTTCACGCCTCTGTTGCTACTTGTAAT
>JALLAS010000481.1:0-12870 GCA_036939415.1 Detonula confervacea | reverse complement strand
CACGCTAATCTGTAAACGTTGGTCAGATAGATTATTAAATAAAAGTGAGGCCATGGTTATGGCCTCGGTTACATCTACTTGTATTGGTTTGCACGTGTGGCTGCAATTCCACCACGTAATTACCCCCAGCTCACACGTGACTGTCCCACGCGCACACGTGATTGTCCCCAGTGCGCACGTGACTGTCCCACGCGCACACGTGATTGTCCCCAGTGCGCACGTGCCACGATTCGCGAACCGTGACTGGGATCTTTGAAAGATCCCTTTCGCCCAACATTCAGGCTATGGGAATATTTGTGAGGATATTGATGAGAGTGACAAGAATAATCAAAATTAGAGGATGAACTAGACTGAGGAACACACAGAACCAGTAAGTCATAATGAACATATTGGAACGATTGCCGAACTATCTTTAGAACAAAAGCAAGACGGTTGGCAGCTAACAAAGCAACAAACAAAGCAACAAACAAAGCAACGAACAAAGCAACGGACAAAGCAACAAACAAAACAACAAACAAAACAACAAACAAAACAACAAACAAGAAGAAGGCGATATCGCTAATGATTGCATCTCAATGACACATTATGCAAGAGAAAGCAATTTACAATGATTTTTTGTTGATAGGAAAGCTATCATTTCGAATGAAATTCAATATGCACAAATGGAAGCGTAATGCAAAACATTAATGTTCATGTGCACCGGAGGTATCTCCAATTTTGCTCATGTTTCGGTTATACTGTTTTTGAGCAACCCCGTGATAGGTGTAGGGTTTTGTCTTTTATCTCTAGAGGCCAGCAATAGGTGCATTGTAGGGTTGCTTGAAACTCATTACTCACTGCGGCAATCGCCGTACCTCGCCGTAAAACGGTACATAGCAGACGACCTGGGTTCTGGCACTTCTTGTGAGGACCCATTCTTAGACAATAGACAGTCTTAAAACAATCCATAATCCTTGGATGAAACGAATCACACTGACTAGATGTTGGCAACATTTTGCCTCAGGTTGCTGTTCGATCAATTCATAATTCAAACTGCAATATTTTACAGGGACCAAAGAACCTTGTTGTGGCAAACGACAGCTTTCAAGAAGTTCCGAAACAATGGGGAGTGCGTGTAGCTCACACATCTTTAGGCTGTCACTGTAGGTAAATTTCATTGCAGTTTCAGTGCTTGGTCTGTTCTCTCCAGAGAATTGGATGTTGGGGTCAGAGAGAGAGAGAGAGAGTCTCCTTTTTCACTTCATCATTCTTTACACGAAAAAAACGAGGGTCAGATGGTAAAACTATCTTGAAATGCAATAAGTGCAACATCATCTTATCAGGAGTGCAAAAACGAGTGCAATCCAGTGCACCAGTACGGAACCCGCGGGAGTGCAAATCCCGCGGGAAAGCCGCTGGCGTTTGGGGGAAGGCCGTCCTTATTTCCCCGACGGATTTCTCATTTATTTATAGAGTTATTCTAGCTTAAACTCAAGCGTCTGTCTGTCTCCTTTCCGTGCTCAAAACCTCGTGCCCCCTCAATGGGTCGAGCCAAAAATAGGCAAGCAAAAAGCAAAATGATGCAACGCACGACGTTGGCACAACACCCAACACCAACAACACAACAACGACAACGGCAACGGCAACGACGGAATGGAGAGGAGGACGTTGCTTGTTGGTATTCTTGTTATGACGAAGGCGAGCGGATTGTAATGCCAGAGCAAGAAGATCAAAGCCGGTAAGAATGCAATCAACGACAGCAGCGAAACCGCGATGCAAATGCTCCTCGATTGCTCGCATTCGCCCGTGGTGGCGGGCAACGAGCGACGTCCAATGATATTATATTTTTCCACGCTCGCGACTTATGCCATCACTTTTTCTTACATGCGACTTACTCGCGTTCCTCACTTTCCTTGCCCGTTTCGCAGACACAGCACCGCCAAACCTTGTACACACCCAGGGATAGATCCACGTGCTCCCCCCACGCCGGTCAAGGATATTCTGCTCCCGAACTCTCCCCACCGCAAATCGCAATTGATAGAGTGGTCCCGCAAGTACCTCCAAGAAAAAACGGAAGCGAACGCCACGGATAATAGCAAAATCAGCGGCGGCGAAAGCAGCAGCAGCAGCATTGCCGTACCATCCTTGTTTCGATTCATATCCACGCAGAACAGCGCAGTTCATAACACCTCATTACCACCACCAAATATTTTATTTCCACCGCCACGAAAAAACAGTAACAGTAACAGTAACAACAACAACGCTATGGGGAACAACGACGAGGGCGATTTGGCAGAGGCATTGTCCATACCCTCCTTCGCCGCGCTTGCGGGCGATGCTGTCGGCGAAGGGGCCAAACGGGCCGATCCCATGGGACGCACTACCGTGTGCGCCCCCGCCACGCTACGAAACAATGCGCCACCCGGTATTCTATTTAGGGTAGGCGGCAGCGAAGGCAGCGCGGTGGAGGCCATTCAACTGTCGCCGCCCGATTTGTCCGGGGGCAACGAAGAGGAAGAGGCGGACGTTATTGCGGGAGGGGGAATGCGGATTGTCGGCCAATTTCCTTTGGATCATTTGGTGCGGCAGCGGGAAGCGACGGTGGCGCGCATGGCGTGCTCGGACGATGCTCGATTATTATTGGTCGGCTATTCGGACGGTGCGTTGGCTTGCTTGGACGTGCTCCTATTCGGTAGCGGCGATCAACTCTCGGTGCAATTCTCTCCGCGCTGGGAAATGACCGCCCTCAATTCCGCATCCGGCGAGGCAATTCAGTTTCCTACTTTGGAGTTTCTAAGCGGAATGCATCATTTTCTAGCCGTGGCGGAGCCATTTTCGGGCGAGGCCACGCAAGCGCTGTGGATGGACGCGGCTTCTTCCGCTTCCGCACCTCCCTCAATCAACTATTGGCCCGTCGGAGATGCCGGAGAGGGTCATGTCACCTGCGCCACATCTTGTCCGTCAACGGACTCCAGCGGTGCAGCCACGATTGCCTTTGGCACCAATGAGGGCACACTGGGAATCTGCTCCTCATCAGCATCCGGAGCGATTGTGCAATGCTTGGACCATCCCCTATCGCAACCGGACGAGGATGGATTGTGGAAGATTACCCACTTGAATTGGTTCAATGAACGTTCCCTCGCCGTCGGACTCTCTCGCGTAATAATCGATCCGGATGCGGAAGAGGACGAGGAGGACGAGGACGATCCGAACGAGCACCAGGCCAACTTTTTCATCGGAACGCTCGGCAGCGGCGAGGAAAGTCCCTTGAACGCGTCGGCGTGGACGTGGTCCGAGCTCGGAGATGTCGTCCCCTTCTTCTCAGTGCCCAAGGGAGGTCGACACGCGTTCCACACTGCCATTCTTCCTTACAATGCTTCGAATGGCGGCAGCATGATGTTGGTGGGATGCAATGTGGCCAGCGACATTTGCATCCTGAAGCAAGATGGAGGCTCCGACGGCGAGTGGGATATGTTGGAGCTCATGGAGGGATGCCAAATGGCCTGCCCCACCGACGAGGAGGACGAATTTCTATTCTTGATGGGGTTGGACGTGGCGATGCTTCCGCTGCAGAATGCGCCGGGGCAATGCCATCCGTTTCCGGTGTTGGCGAGTACCGACGGTAGTGTGTTGGGATTCGTACCGCGCCATCGCTCGCTCGGGGAGGCGCTATTTCTGCGCCCCATGAATGTTATTGGCGTGACGGCGGAAATGGGCGTTGCTCTTGCTGCATCTGCGCAAGCGTCTCCTGAGGCAGTGTCGGATTCGGAGCCGCCGTCGGATGTGGACGAGGGCAACTGCATCCTTTCCGGGCTGGACTTGGGGTTGGATAGTGTCAATATGGGCAGGCCTTCTTTGGACGCTTTGGGCGATGATGGCGATGACGATGATGACAGTAGCAAGTCGTCGGCATCCTCTTTTTCCATCAGCAGCGACAACGATGGGCCTACGGACGAACGTCAAACAACTGCTGCAGCAACATCCGGACTCATGTCTGGAATGTCGGCTCCGTCATTCAGCTTTGGAGGAGGAACCTTTAAGCCTCCAACGACAACCCCGTCAGCTCCTGCATTTGGATCAGGAGCGTTTGGAGGAGGCGGGACTTCGACCACGTTCGGGTCCGCCTTTGGGGTGACGGCGACTTCGTTCGGAGCGGGGGCGGGTTCTCCACAAACAGAGCCGACTGACACCACGACAGCTGCCGCCCCGACATTTGGATCTACCCCAGTATTTGGATCCGCAAGTTCCAGTGCTCCGGTATTTGGATCAGCGAGCTCTGTTGCGCCGGTATTTGGATCAGCTAGTACCGGTCCAGTGTTTGGGTCTGGGACCACATCGTTCGGAGGAGGCTTTGGATCATTGGCTTTGAAAACGGAGGGGGCCAAAGGATTTGGAAGCGCGGCAAAGAAATCGGAGAAGGAAGAAACCAACAAGGAGGCGGCCAAGCTGCCACAACCATCAGCAGCAGCAGCCCCGGCTCCAGCAGCATTTGGATCCGCTCCCGTCTTTGGAGCTGGTGCTACGTCTGCAACAGGCTTCGGTGCTCTGGTCGCATCATCTCCGCAACAGGCCAAAGGTTTTGGAAATGGAGTTAGCATGGAAAAGGAAAAGGAAGAGACACAGGAACCTTCGGCAGCCCCCGCCCCAGCATTTGGATCCGCTCCCGTCTTTGGAGCTGGCGCTACATCAACAACAGGCTTTGGTGCTCTGGCTGCAACATCTCCGCAAACGGCCACAGGGTTTGGAAGTGGATTCAGCGCGGAGAAGAAGAAGAAGGAAACGCCACCGCAGGACACCACCCCCAAGAAGGAAGCTCCATCGTCGGCATTTGGCTCGGGAGGCGCGATACCATCATTTGGATTCAAGAGCAAAGGATTTGCATCCTCGTTCAGTCCGGCAGGTGCTACATTAGGTCAGCCATCCGCAAAAGCCAGTCCTTTTGATGCATTTGGAGGTTCGAGTACATCTGGATCATCGAACGTGGCTTCAAGCATGGTCAAGCCTCTTTTCGGCGTGAAACAAGAAGACGATGCCAAGGAGGAAGAGAACGCCACACCAGTACCGATTACCTCTTCCAAAACTGAAGAACCAGGGGTTATCGAGGATGATGAAGATCTGAGAGAGCTTCTTCAAACATCCTATGGAAAGAAGGCAATGGAAGTTTTCGAGGCAATTCTTGCGGAGGCAGAGGGATCATCAAGTTCAAATCTGCCATCAACCAAGTTTGAATCATTAGTAGAAGAAATCGGGGAGGGATTTCATGGTGATGAGCTTGACAAACAGCTTGCTCTTGTTGACCCAAATGGCAGCGGCGTGCTAACAAGTGCTGCTTTCATCAAATGGTATTGTGATTTGGTTGACCAAGACGGAGATGAGTCCTCACAAGACAGTGAAATTGCTGAAGAAAAGGCCAAGGCAGAAGATGCATTTGATGCACTTAACGATGGGTCAGCAATCCCAGCTTCAGATTTCAAAGATCTTATTGAATCACTGGGAACAGCGTACTGTGAGGAGGCGCATCGTGGTACTCTGAGGAAGATAAGCACATTGGATGAATCAGGTAGCAAGGAGATCACAAAGAAGGCTTTTATAGACTGGTATGTGGACTGGCTATTTGGGGATGATGACACTGATGATGAGAGTGATGATGAGAGCGCTGAGAAGCCTGGCTCTGATAAGCAGACAGAAGCTGTTGGAGATAACACTGGAGGCTGGGGTGCCATGTTCAAGGAATCAGAGGAAGGCTCATGGAAATGTGATGTGTGTATGGTGATGAACAAAGCATCATTTACGTCATGTGCAGCTTGCGAGACACCCATGCCTGGTTTTGAGGGCAAGTCAACAGAAGGTGGTAAGGAAAATCTTGTGTTGTCAGGTGCAATTGGAGCTGGTGGATTCTCGTTTGGAGGGGCACCAGCATCAACAGAGAGCAGTAAACCAAGTGGAAATGCATTTGGCTCGAGTGGCATAGGTGCAGGAGGATTTTCGTTTGGTGGTTTTGGAAGTGTCCCAACAGAGAAAAAGGTTGACGAGAAAGCCACTAAGACCACTGTTTCCGGAGGATTTGCATTCACTGGAGGGAACACCAAGGCCGCACCAGCAGCAACCGGCATTGGAAGTGGAGGATCTCCTTTCGGTGGCTTTCAGGCAAAGCCTGAACAGAAAAAGGTTGACGGAAAAGCACCAAAAGAAGGGAATTCTTCAAGCAGTGCCTTCTTACCCATGTCAGTGGTTGCGCCCAAGCCTTTTGGCTCATTTGTGAAGAAGGATGAGAGCATGTCAGCAGAAAAGACACTACCTTCCTCCAATCGCGCTGCATTCCCCCCTATGTCAAAAGCTGCACCCAAACCTTTTGGCTCAATGACAAAGAAGGAAGAGACGAAAGTCACAAAGACGAAGGCCACCAGTGTTGCATTCCCACCAATGTCTGTTGCTGCGCCTAATAACCCGTTTGCAGCAAAGCCTTCGTCCAGCGGTGCTGCCTTTCCACCAATGTCGAAAGCCGCACCCAAACCTTTTGGAGCGCCCACGAAGACGGAAAGTAGTAAAGCACCATCGAGTGCTGCATTCCCACCAATGTCTGCTGCTGCACCGAAGAATCCGTCCGCAGCTAAACCTGCGTCCAGCAGCGCTGCTTTCCCTCCCATGTCATCGGCTGCACCCAAACCTTTTGGGGCGCCCACGAAAACCGGAAGTAGTAAAGCACCAGCGAAGCCATCATCTTCATCGAGTGCTGCGTTCCCCCCTATGTCTGCTGCTGCACCGAAGAATCCGTTCGCAGCAAAGCCTGCGTCCAGCAGCGCTGCTTTCCCACCAATGTCATCAGCTGCACCCAAACCTTTTGGTGCTCTCACAAAGAAGGAAGAAAGCAAATCAGCATCAGCAAAGACAACATCTTCATCGAGTGCTGCATTCCCGCCAATGTCCGCTGCTGCACCGAAGAATCCGTTCGCAGCAAAGCCTGTGTCCAGCAGCGCTGCTTTCCCTCCCATGTCATCAGCAGCACCCAGACCATTTAGTGCTTTCACAAAGAAGGAAGAAAGTAGTAGTTCAGCATTCCCTCCCATGTCCAAAACTGCACCCTCACCCTTTGGTGCTTTTTCGAAGAAAGAGGAGAGTAAACCAGCAGCGAAGACATCAGCTCCATCTAGTGGTGCTGCATTCCCTCCCATGTCAGCAAGTGCACCTAAACCCTTTGGTGCTATCACAAAGAAGGAAGAGAGCAAATCAACAGAGAAGACACCAACTGGTGCATCATTCCCTCCTATGTCCAAAACTGCGCCATCCCCATTTGGCGCATTCTCTAAGAAGGATGACACCAAGACTGCAGACACGAAATTGGGGCCATCCAGTGGTGCTGCATTCCCGCCTATGTCAGCAAGTGCGCCCTCACCCTTTGGTGCATTCTCTAAGAAGGAAGACAGCAAAGTAACAGCAAAGGCACCAAGTGGCGCATCGTTCCCTCCAATGTCCACTTCGGCTCCTTCAAATCCATTTTCAGCCAAGACGGCATCTGGTAGTGCAGCCCCTCCGATGTCCAAAACTGCGCCATCCCCATTCGGTTCATTTTTCAAGAAAGATGAGAGCAAGGCAGCAGAGATGAAATCAGTGCCATCCAGTGCTGCTGCATTTCCTCCAATGTCGAAACCTGCTCCTTCACTGTTTGGCGCATTTGCCAAGAAAGATGAGAGCAAACCATCCAGTGCTGCTGCATTTCCTCCAATGTCGAAATCTGCTCCCAAGCCGTTTGGTGCATTTGCGAAGAAAGATGAGAGCAAAACAAAAGAGGAAATTTCATCAACCAAATCTGGATCTAGCAGTGCTGCTTTCCCCCCCATGTCAGTGTCAGCGCCTAAACCATTTGGTGCTGTTTCTAAAGGAGAGAGTAAAGCATCAGAGAAGAAATCGGCATTATCCAGCAGTGTGTTTCCTCCTATGTCAGCGGCTGCTCCCAAGCCGTTTGGTGCACTCTCTAAGAAGGATGAGGGCAAAGTGGCAGAGAAAGCATCCACATCATTTGGCAGTGCATTCCCCCCTATGTCAAAATCTGCACCCAAGCCCTTTGGCGCGCCGGCCAAGAAGGATGAGAGCAAGCCACCTCTGTCATCCAACAGCATGTTCCCTCCTATGTCGGCAGTTGCGCCCAAGCCATTTGGTGCGTCTGCAAAGAAGGATGAGAGTAAGGCAACATTTAAGGCACCGGCTCCAGCCAATAGCTCGTTCCCACCCATGTCAGCGGCTGCGCCCAAACCTTTTGGCGCCGTAGGATTTGGCAGTTCTTCTTCTGCATTGTCTAGCAATGTGCAAAAGAGCCAACCAAAGAATGCCACTGGCAGTTCAAAGTTAGGTAGTTCTGATGCTGACAAACAGAAGCAGCCAAGTCGAACCTTTTCTGTTTCATCAAAATATGAGGCCGAGCTGTGGGATCAGGTCAAACACTTTTCAGAAAAGACTTCAACAGCAAAGGAGTTCCAACGCGAAGCTGTCTCATGCATTTCTTCAGACCTGGAACATGACATTGAGAGTATGGTGAGCAAATACCAAGAGAAAATGTCCAACGCTGACCATTTCAAGGAACAGAATGCTGCTATTCAGAAGCGGTTGACACATCTATTCAGTGTCAAGGACGATCTAGATCGACAAAAGAAAGAATCCAACTTTGCCATCAAGGAGCAAACTTCGAAGCAGCAAAATGCATCATCACTCGCGAGGAAGGAGCCCCTCGATGCAGAGTCCGAAAAAATGCGCCGATCAATTGTTTCCAAATGTCATGAAGTGCAGAATAAGATTTCCACGGTTGAAAATCGCTTAGCATTGAATAAAGAAATTTTCGAGAGCTCAACGGGCAATCAACAAGGCACAATTCGTCCATCTCACTATTTCAGTAAATGGTCCAAATCTCAGCCGATGAGCCGTCAACAAACGTCAAAAGGAGCAACTGCAGCTTTGTTCAAGTCACTGATGACTGGATATAACAGAACGAGGGAATTTGAACCAGAGGTACAATACCTGTCAGAAAAGTCAAAGAATCTCGTCAACTCCCACTTGAGCAATAATAATCAAGGAATACGTCAGAGTGGTGTGAAAAGGACAATGAATAAGAGCCGACATGGATCATCATCGCGTGCAACCGTATCTCCGCTTCCAACGAGTCATCTCACTTCACCGCTCACGAGTAGAAGGAAGCCATCAAATGTTCGCACTTCATCTCTTCTTGAGCGCCAAAAGTCTTTACGAGAAATGACGAATAAACTTTCGAGCAATACGGGGAGTAACTGTCCCTCCAAAACTTATTACCTCAGAGGACAAATAAAGACTGGAGATTCCAGCCAAAATAACATCCCTGACTGGAGATCAAAGGGAAGGAATGAATTGTTCTCCAACACCAAAGCAGCTAAGACAAGTCTTGTTCCAAAATCGCTCGTTGCGTCCCCCGCTGTTGCGAAGACCTTGTTTTCATCACCCATTGCTGGCGCTAAAGCCCGCTCTGACTGGAACACCATTTCTGAGCGCGACAAAGCTGTTCTCAAAGTCAATATTCCACAAAAATTAAAGCACATTGAACATGCCGATGCCGCGAAAGCAGCGCTTGGTAAGTCCGCAATACTTTTTGTTCTGTAATGATCTGGGTAATCATGTCTCACCGTAATTCCTTTTACAGCTAAATTTGGAACAACGCCAGATAAACTCGCAACAGGGAGGGATATCATTTCTCGTGACGCAGCAGAATCCAAGACACCACTGAAGTCACCATCCAATAAGAAAGTCCCCCCAAGCAAACCATCAACTTCATCATCAAATGCAACCTTCCCAACACTGTCCTCCAAAGCTGGACCTCAAACAGGCAGACCGAAGCGTATTGTGCCTGCATTCCCCCCAATGCCAACAAGTGCACCAAAGCCATTGTCTCAGGCACTGAGTCCTACCATTGCTGCTACAGCCGCTTCACCAGGCACTGCAAAAAGTGGAACTGATGTTGATTTCAAAGGTGTTTTGACCAGGTTTTACCAAGAGAATAGCCCGGGAAAAGTTGCTGAAGTTGATTCTACTTTGCAAAAGTACAAGGTGAGCAAAGTGACATGAGTGGATAGTTATGCATCTTCAATTTGGGTTTTGACATTAATTTTGAATACTTCTTTATTATTAGGGCAAAGAATCTGAGATGTTTGTGGCGTTGGCCAAGAAATATAACAAACCAAATGCTTTGAATGAAGTTTTTGAGTCTCGTGTGAAAGACATTGATAGAAACGATTACCTTGCTTTAACAACACTCTACCTCCAAGTCTTTAACCCTGCTCGGGCTAGCGGTGCTGAAAAACTGTGGACAAAGAACAAGGTTCGTCAGATCATGCTGCCAGTATAATTGACTCTAATATGCGATGCAATTGCTCACTATGTCTTAATTTACACTGTGGTCATCACAGGGAAAAGAGGAAGTACTGTTCCAACAGCTATCATCAAAATGGTTCACCTGCAATCCACTTGAAAATTCCAAGCCAGCTGCTGCTGCGGCTCCACCGCAGCCTAAGATGCAAAACATATTTGCTCCAAGCTCGGAAAAACCTAGCGCAAGCGCCCCTTCACCTTTTGGTACTTCTAGTGCCCCTGCAACATCCCCTTTTGGCGCTGAAGCGAAAAGTAGTGTGGATCCAGCTTCACAAGACACGAGTGCCAACAAGATTGACTACCACAAACTGCTGACTGATTTTTATCAAAAGCACAATGCTCAAAAGATCCCTGAAGTTGCCAAGACTTTAGAAAAATACAAGGTAAGGAGGAGATATTTCGCTGCCATTCTTGAATGTCCATTTTATTATTTGGTGTCACTGCACTCTAAAAACTTCACAATCGTCAATTAATAGGGGAGAGAAACAGAGATGTTTACGAAATTAGCACAAAAATACAAAGTATCCAATCCATTAGATACCAAAACAGCACCTACATGCACTCCGCCTTCATCAACAAATGCATCATTTGGCTTTGGTGGCATGTCAGTAGGTGCGTCAAAATCCCCATTTGGAGGAGGAGGAGATAATAAATCTCCTTTCGGTTCCTCTGCCCCTGCACCAAGTGGGGCATCAGTATCGACAACATCATCAGCAACAACTGCGCCTATATCCAACACATCAGGTTTCGGAGGAGGCGGAGGAGGGAATCAATCCTCCTTCGGCGTAACTCCTGTTCCAGCTGAGAATAAGGCTCCTTTTGGTTCAGCCCCTGCTCCAGCAGCGAGTAAATCTCCTTTTGGTACCACTCCAGCATCGACAGAGACTAAATCCCCTTTTGGTACAGCCGCTGCCAAGTCTCCTTTTGGTTCCACTTCAAGCAATTCCTTTGGATCAGGACTTGGTTCCGCTCCAGCACCAAGCCCTTTTGGTAGCACCGCTGGTGGTTCGGCATTTGGGGGTGGTGCCCCTGCCCCTGCTGCTGCCATGCCATTTTCAAGTAGTAGTCCATTTAGTTCCACTCCAGCTGCGTCAGGCTCAGCCTTTGGACAAGCTCCTACGCCAGCTGCTGCTGGATCTGGATCGGGTCTGGGGTCGTCTAAATTCGGAGGTCGCGACCCAAGAGAAATCCTAGTTTCGTTTTACCAGACGCACAACCCTAGCAAGGTGAATGATGTTGACAAGGTCCTCAATAAGTATGCGGGAAAAGAAGAGCAATTATTTCTCAACCTTGCCAAGAAGTACAATCTGGACCCATCAATGTTTGGCGTCACTGCACAGAACGTAGCTGCTCCAACTAACACGGCACCATCCTTTGGATCACCTGCACCTACCAACTTTGGATCGCCCGCGCCTATGGGAATGGGGAGCAGCGCCGGATTTGGTGGTGGCTCTACTTTCGGTGGTGCATCGGGAGCATTTGGTGCGTCTAGTGGATTTGCATCTGCGGGCCAAGGAGGAGGGTTTGGCTCTTTGGCAGCCTCGCCACCAGCCCCTGCATTTGGAGGCTTTGGAGGCGCCGCAGCTCCATCTTTTGGCTCGCAATCAAACCCATTTGGATCTGCAAGGAGGTAAATTCCTGATAACACGTGACATCCAAAAATAAGACTAAGCACTTGTTTAGTATGTTCTCTGAGTAACAATTTAATGAAAGAATGATAGGTACATAAAACGATTAGTATGCCAAGCTACCGTCAAATACGACCTTTCCTCCTATGACAAGTTATGATTTGTTCCTCCATTTGTTTTGTGAATATGTATCTGCTGAATAATGTTGATTATGCCAGCATGCAGTGCATGTGTTTATGATAGAAAGTCCATCTGCCCTCACGATGAGAGAAGTCTGTGCTAAAAGGATGCGCAACTACTGGTTTCATCAGAGGATATTGCTGCTCCGAGATAGGTAGCAACTGCAACTTGGAATACCGGATCTGTAATAGGACAGTAATTAGGTTGCTTGACGTGCTGCTCACATTCAAGATATATGCCTCCAGGGCACCTCCTGTTGATGGTCAAAATATCCTTCTCCAACTAGGTTAATGTCATTGATGACTATCTGGAATGTTCAGCAACCTGGGATTGTGCAATTATCAATATCCACTCCATGCATTAAATATGTAAAGTGCTCGGAAACAAGAGAGCTCCAACAAATTGTGCATGCCAATTGTAATCTACATCCCCTGAGTTTGATTGGGAGTCTCATCAACCCGTCCCTTGACTGTGGCTAGGACCGTCCACTATTGGGCATCAATGCCTGTACAAGGTAAAGGACCACTCCAAATGAAGCACTACAGTACCAATTGTGTCACACGTAAGTACTTCAGTTAATTACGGTGAGCACTATCGGTACGATAGTACTCCAAAACAATAGAACACAGGCCTTTCAATTTAACTAGAGGCAAGCTAGCCGAAAAATTAGATTAGGGCTGGCTCGATTTCCGATGTT